>PVLD010008801.1:0-81327 GCA_004027595.1 Dinomys branickii | reverse complement strand
TTATATTCTTTACCTTTAAAATAAAAATAAATAAATAAATAAATATTCATTGAACCCAAGTGTGGTGGCGCATGCCTGTAATCCCAGCCCTTAGGAGGCTGAGGCAATAGGATTACTGCAAGTGCAAGGCCAGCCTGGGCTATTCAGTTTGCTATGCCCAAACTGCATAGCAAGACCCAGTCTCAAACAAAGAAACACAAACAGACCAACATTCGTTAAATAATACAGTGGTAGCCACAATGACAAATCTTATTAGACCTGAGGAGTTTGAAAACCAATGAGAAGCCAAAGCCTGGCACAATTACAAGAGGGTTGTGCTATAGTAGTGAGAAAGGGAAAGGTTCTAGGGAAAGCAGGAGAGATGTGTCTTGGAAAGATCAGATAAAATGGTGAGATCTGAATTCTTGTAAGTGAACAAAGTTTCAAGGCAGAATGTAGGAGCGGGCAGGTTGAGAAAAATGTATCAGTGGGAACAACTTTGAATGAGTTAGGGATGAACACGCAGTTATACAGAAAGTAACAAATATTCAGAGTTGTTGGCTCCTTAATTTCTCCTCTGCCGAACATGAGCAGCACCAAAGCAAAAACTGTGATCCCCTAGCTCAGGGTGTAGTCTCTTTGTAAGTACTTGATGGCATTGGTAGATATTCCAGAAGTAATGGTTGAATGACATGAAATGATGAATAGCTGAATGAAAATGTTTAATACCTACTGCTGAGCTGCAGGAAGATTCCTGGGACTACAGTTTGGATCCGGAATGCCTCCAAAGGACTGTGTGTTAAAGTGGTCCTTAGCTTTGTGTTTTTGAAAAGATGCAGAAAATTTAAAAGGTAAGTCTTAGTGGGAATTCTCTTGTCACTGAGGTTGTGCCTTTGAAGGGGACAAAGGAACTGCAGCCCCTTCCCTCTTTTTTCCCCTCCCTGGCCACAAAGTGACTGGTTTTGCATCACCATGTGCTCTTGCCACAGTATTGCCACTGGCCCAAAGCAATGAAATCAACTGAGCATGGGACAGAAATCTCCAAAACTCCAAGCCAAAATAAACTTCTTCTCCTTATAAGCTGATTATCTACAGTATTTATTATAGTGAGAGAATCCAACAGGACTGGTCATGTATTGCTTACCTACTTGCTGTATATTTTCAGGGTTTCCATTTGCCTCATAAAGAATATAGAAATTTGTTAACTTGGGAAGAAGCTTAGACTTGGTCTCCATGTTCTCCAGGGAATACATTCATAGTTACATACATCATAGTCATTTGGGCCTTCACTTTTATTGCTCTAACAAACCAGAGTCTGACTGGTTAACAATAAAAATTTATATTTTTACAGTTATGGAGGTAGGGAAGTCTAGGTGAGGTACCAAAAGATTTGATTTCTGGTGAGGACTCTCTTTCTGGCTTGCAAATTGTTGCTTTCTAGCTGTACTCTCACATGGAAGAGTGGTAGCTGTGGCTTCTCTTCTTATTATTATAAGGATAAAAAGAGCTCCAAAATCATGAAGTCATCTATTCCCATCCTTTCCTAAAGGCCCTAGCTACATAATCTATCTTATTAGGAGTTAGGGCTTCAAAATGTTCATATTGTGGGGACATAAACATTTAGTCCATAAAGCACCTTCATCTCTATACCTAAAATGAAGATATTTTACCACTTTTAGGAGTATGCTGAGAGCAGCTGAAGCTGGAAATTGATCACACACGTGTGGGAGAGGCAAGGCAGGCAGGAGAACAAAGAATGCCTGAGGCAATTCACAAGGACAAGCTGCTTCAGTCCAAAGAACACCAAGCCTGGAGACAGTCCACGAAAGTTGCTAGGCAAAGTGGTGTCACGTAACAGCAACCTGTCAAATGTATAAATAAATGCCCTACACTGGTGGAGCAGTTCCGCTCCTCCCATCAAGAGAGAGGGGCTCCACCTGGCCTCAGCTTTTGTCTCTTATCTTTACTTTTCCACACTCTTGCCTTCCCCCTCCACCCCTGGGAACTTCAAGAGCTGTGTTGGAAGTGGCAGGAATATGATTCTATCTTTTATGTTCCAGCTATCACAACATTTTAAAGATTAAAAAAAAAACTTTACAATGACCAAAACAGTGTTATTCTCTGGCTTTGTCCTTACTACTTTCCACTTCTTAAAGAAGTTCTGATTCAATCCAAATTCTTTCTGTGTCACTTGGTATCTACCATTATCCTCTTCTGCTTTTTTGTTCTGTGTTTGGTTATCTCTGCAGCTGCTGATACCAAAAGCACTGATAGGCTTTAGGCAGACAAGAAGCACCTGACTGTCCCCTATTTCCTGTGATGGCCACAGGGAGATATGGTTTGGCTGACACCTGTGACATCTCTCTTCCTTGCTTCTCTTCACTATCTCATAGTTCCCTGAGGAAGGTCTGGGGCATCTTTCTCGGGTGTTTTCCTGCCAACCATAAGGTTACTATGTGGCTCTTTGTAGGCAGCCCTTATGGGAGCTGCAGCTCAGTTGTCAACTGAAGAGCCTGTTTCTAATTCCGGGCACTTCAGACACTGCTTCTTCTAAAAAACCACTGGGAAACCACTTCTGAGTTGGCAGAAATTAGGGAGTAATCTTGGTCCATTACTAACAGCCCTACCTTCCCAAAACTCAGTAAGCTGTGATAAACACAGTTAGTCATCCTGAAGAGGTGCTGTTTCCAACCCTTCCATTTTTTTGTGGACACATGGACATTCTCAATCAACATCCTAGACACTCTGACCCTCTCTTAAAGAACTCAGACCTGACTGTAGCAAACTTTAATTTGAACTGAGAAGTAGAATACAGTTAGACAAATCAGTAGGTGTGGATTGGAAGGTTTAAGTTTATAGCGATTTGGACCAACCAGTAGGCTCAAATTTAGATCAATCATAAACTCAAATTTGGACCAATTAGCAGGCTGAATTTGTCCCAATCACAGCTTGCTGCTTCTATATAAGAAGTCTTTCTTTTGGGAACTGACTCCTGTGTGCTCCATTCTACTTCCTGTTCAATTAATACTTTGCTCAGGTGGTCCTTTAAATATACTATTTGTGGTTCATTTCTCTTATAGTATGGACTTGGAAGGTCCTGTAAATCTACTGGGGATTCTTGTCTTCAGTAGTATGGACAGAGTGGTTGCCTTAAAAAGATGTATAAATACATTGGGCTGTTAGACTTGAAGAGTCCCTGAAACTGGCAACTGACAAGACCAGCAACAGAGACCAGCAGAGTCAACTGATGGTGTCTAGCATTAGCTGGCATCAACTGGCAAGGCCAGCAGTGGGAGATATCAGAAACCAGCAGAGTGGACTGATGGTGTCTCACTTTCACTAGCACTGACTAGTGACCTCAGGACCCAGATCTGCAGTACTGACAGCTAAAGGTGCACGGTCATGTTCCTTGTGAGTAACAGCTCTCCAAGTCTTCAGCTACTAGTAGAACTGCATTTTGCCAATTCATGATTTCTATCTGACTCAAACAAAAGCACCGTCAAAGAACTGACAATAGTTTCACCAAAGAAGGCAATGTGGTAATGTCACAAATAGTGGCCAAACACACTACCATTCCTGTCAGTGCCAGGGAGTGAAGACTATGAAAGGAAGAGTCTGTTCTTATGTTTTGTCAATTCAGAGTGAGGTTGTCCCTTGGCTTCTCAGGCCCTTTGGGTCTCTTTCCTGCTGATACATAAACCCCAGAGCTGTTTATTTGATATTCAAGCTGTAAAACTGGACTGACTTGAGCTTTGGCTGCCTTGTCAGCCTTCTGAAAAGCAGCTGTTCTGCTTTTTACACAATTTTTGCAGTCTTTCTCACAAAGACAGAGGCATCAATCCACAAGCTTGCGTGTTAAACTCCTTTCTCTTTATCATTGATCTGTTGATTCTAGATCAAACATCTATAACTAATTTGTCTTTTCCATTAAAGAAGATTAATTTGTTCTCCTGAATTCTACCAGATTGAGACTGAATCCAGGCACAAGTTTAACCTAGGTTCATATTGGAATGTCTGATGAAGCTCCTCACAGGCCCTTTCTTTACTCCATTACCCTAGAAAAATAGTTAATACTTAATTCTTTTTTATTTAAAACTGGTGGTGTAAGAATATATGGTGTTTATGTACTATAAGGGAGAAAAATGACTCCAGAATTCTAAGCATTTCAGCTGTATTGCAAGAAACCTGTTCCTGTAAGCCTAGCTCAGCATGTCGTGTCAGGACATGATTGGTCTTGCATACATACGTAACAAACAAGCAGCAAGTATACAGGCTTGCCTTGAAACAGAATCAGTCTTACCTGTGAGGGGAAGGCTGTAGGGCATCATAATAGATTGTGATCTCAAAAGAATGACTGTGAAGACTTTCAGGACACGGAAAATGAACCTCAGTGACAATAGCACTCTCTTTTCCATTAGGATCCTTAAAAAAAGTAACCAAACATAGTATGAGAGATAATAGGAAAAGAGAAAGGAAAATGATCAATAATTTTCTACCAACCTCGCACCCACTGGAGCCTTGCACACCTCTTGTCTACTGAACATGCCAGCAATATTCTCTTCTCAGAACTGTTTGGTTGCTGTTTCCTATACCTAGAATATACTGACCTCAGATAATTCCATGGCTTGGTCCCTGGCTTCATTTGGGCTTCTGTTACACAGTGTGACTTTTCCTGTACATGTTCTACAACAAGAGGCCTTCTCTAGGATCTGTACCCTACCCCACCTCATGTTCTGCATAGTATTTAACTAACTTTTTGCATCCTATTTGATTAACCTCTAATATAGTGTTAGGTCTATTACAACAGAAACCTTGTTTTGCTTACTGAGATGTTCCTAACACCTGCCATATCTTTGGTGCTCATATTTTTAAAAAAAGATTATCTGAATATAGTCTGGGGTACAAATACTGTTAAATCTTGAATGTGAGATAGTGTTTGTGTACCATAGAGGAAGCATTTTATATATATATATATATATATATATATAGAGAGAGAGAGAGAGAGAGAGAGAGAGAGAGAGGAAGTGGCCTATATGGCCATCAACAGATAGATGAATAAAGAAAATGGGTGCTTACATATAATGGAGAATTCTGAATAATTATTGACACCTCGCTCTCATCCCCAGACATTTTTATGTAATTGATATAAGGTGTGATCTGAATGATTTTTTTTTCATTTCCATCACTTTTGTGGGGAAAAAATACACCTATTCTGTGTAAGAACCACACTAATCGCACCCCTGGGGCTGAAAAAAGAGAAGCGGAAGCATCTGTGTTTTTTATGCACAGTGTCCTGGCTTTTTGTTTGTTTTTAGTACTAGGGTTGAACTCAAGCTGTTTCATATGCTAAGCAAGTAACATATGCTGAGCTTCATTCCTGGTCTCTTCTTAATTTTTATGTTAAGACAAGATCTTGCTGAATTGCTCAGGCTAGCTTCACGTTTATGATCTTCGTCCTCCTGCCTCAGCCTCCAAAGAGGCCTGAATTACAGGCGTGTGCACCATTGCACCACTACACCCAGCCAGCATCCTGTTTTTAATTTTAAAGAATCACTAGGAATTCCAAGAGATGAGGCTATGAAATTTATAGAAAATCTGTGGACACAGATTGCATATTGACCTAAATACTGGCATCAGCCAGTAAGTATTTTAATTACTTACTGTGTTCCCTAAAATAAGGAAAAGATGATAAACCAAAGTTGGAATTTTATCTGTCATAAAGAGCTGAGCTGAAATTTTAGACTTGAAAAATGTAACAATTACACTAAGAATTTCATTACGGCTGGCGTCTAGATGTCCCCTCTAAGCCTCATGCAGTCATAAGAGTTCTTTCCAGAGGTGGCTGGACGTAGAGTGTGTGGTGCTAGGACCAAGGGTGTGTGATTACTGAATCTGTCCACTGACTGGCTTGGCGCAGTTCTGGCTAGGACTAAGGGTGTGAGTGCTACACTCTCCCGAGGGTGGGGAGTCAGTGTGCTCTTGTCTGCCTGCTCGTTCTGCACTATTTCTCCTGTTTCATCTTTGTAGGCTGCATTTTACTGGAGCTTCCTTTCTGGCCAAACTCAAAACATTTCAAATTGTTCTTCTGGGCTCTTTGATCTTAAGTCTCAACATAAATCTGGTTAAAAGCCCCCAACAGTAGCCATGCCATGATCTCAACATTAGACTGCCTTGAAATTTCTTCTACCAGATTAATTAGTCTGCCACCCTTAATCTCAATCACAGGCAAAGTCTTTGGACATGATCAAACTATAGGCCAAGCCATGACACACATTGTCTGGAGTCCACCAGACAACACAGTCCTTCCCAGCAGAAAAATCCTGGGCCTGGGCTTTACCAGGAGCATTCTGTCA
This sequence comes from Dinomys branickii, assembly GCA_004027595.1. Lineage (NCBI taxonomy): Eukaryota > Metazoa > Chordata > Mammalia > Rodentia > Dinomyidae > Dinomys > Dinomys branickii. Next base: position 74,995 of record PVLD010008801.1, on the reverse strand, counting down.
ACATTCGTTATGACCCTCTGCCATGCCACCCTGCTTTGGAGCCAGGGTGGACTGCAGTAAAATCGCTACAAACTGTGGGTCACGTTAACCTTTTCACCTTTAACTTTAGATGTTGAGTATTTTGTCTCAGCAACAAGAAAAGCAAGTAAGACAAACTTTACAGATAAATTTATTAAAAATTAAACATAAAAAATAGACTAGTAGGAGAGAGAATTATTCATCTGTAAGACAAGTCAACAAATGTCTCACAAAAGTGAGAAAAATACACTTTATGTCTAATATTTCATTTAGATTGAGCAGAGATTTGCTATCCTCTAAATATGTTTTTAAGTATCAAGAACTATGAAGTTCTAACTGGCTCCAGGTATATCCCAAAAAAGAATAAGTCATTGTTACATCCTCTTACTGTACTTTTCTCAAGACTATACAGTTTGCTCTCAGCTTGGGCAGAGGGGTTGGGGGAGCAAGAAAGAGTTAAAGTCAAATCAGAGCCTCCCCCCGCCACACACACACAGCAATTTCTGCCACAGTCTGGAGACAGATCTTGCTGTGCACAATGTGGGGTGATCATACATTTGGAAGACGTGCCCTGAGGTGGGTGCAGTTTAGTCTTACAGGGGCCAGTGGACCAGAGTGAGGCAGGGAGTCCATGGAGATCAGCTTAATCAGAATGAGTCGGGGTTAAAGGGAGGGTCAGTCTGATCCTAGGTTAATTTACATAAATCTCATTGTTCAATCCGTGTCCTAAGAGATTTCTGCTTTTATCAGATAGGGCACGGGTCCTCAGAGTGTTTGGGCCTGAGGCTTCAGGTGCTAATCATTTGCACCGTTTTATTTCTTTTTTTTATTTTAAAAGTAAAAGAACAAAAACATTAGCAAACAAAGTAGCACAAGAACAGTACAAAAACTGAATTACAGATAAGGTGGCAGGGAATTAACAATGGTTGTTGTATTACACATTGATAACTTCAAAGTGTATGTTCAGGATAATGCAAATAGACATACAAGATTGATTAAACAACTAATCATTGATTGTTCCTTACATTAAAGCGACATGAGACAATAGTACAACCATGTTAGCCATCCTGCATATATATACATACTTACATAGCTATTCCTTTTTTCCTTTTCTCCTTCCCTTCATTCCGATTGCTCTTTACTTTTGAGGAGTTTCCTTTCACACCTCCTAATCCATATGCCCACCTTCAGGTTCCTACACCAACGATACAATATGCTGTTTGCACATGCACATCTGATTTATTTCACTTATGAGTATGGTCTCTAACCATGACCATTTGCCTATAAAAACCTCAAGTTTGTCTTTCTTTATAGCTGAAAGACATGTAAAAATGCCACAGTTTTTTTATCCAGTCCTCTGTGGATGGACATTTGGGTTGCTTCCACGATTTAGCTATTACAACTTGTGCTGCCATAAACATGGGTGCACATATATCACAGTGATATGATGTTTTCAGATCTTCTGGGAAAATACCCAGAAGGGGAATAGCTGGGTTGAATGGAACTTCTAGACTTAGTTTGCTGAGGAATCTCCAAACCAATCTCCACAGTCGTTTCACCAGTCTGAATTCCCACCAGCAGTGCAAAAGAGTTCCTATTTCTCCACAGCCTCGCCAGCATTTGTTATTGGATGATTTCTTGATGTTGCCCAATCTTACTGGGGTGAGATGAAATCTCAGTGTTGTTTTTATTTGCATTTCTCGAATGACTAAAGATGTAGAACATTTTCTCATATATTTATTTGCCCTTTTCATTTCTTTATCTGAGAAGTGTGTATTCATCTCAGATGCCCATGTCTGGATTGGGTCTTTGAATTTGGACAGGTTCATGTTTTTTAACTCTTTGTATGTTTTAGATAGAAGGCCTTTGTCCTAGGGACGGTCAGTTAGGATTTTTTCCCAGTCTGTGGGTTTTCTTTTTACTCTGCTGGTGATTTCTTTAGATGTGCAAAAACTTTTCAATAAGATGAGGTCCCAGTTATTGATTCTTTGAAGTGTTTCCCTTGCAGTTTGATTTTTATTCATGAACTCTCTGCCTACTCCTATGTTTTCAAGATTTTTACCTACTTTATCTTCCAATAGGTTTAGTGTTTCTGTTTTAATATTGAGATCTGTGATCCATTTTGACTTGAGTTTGGTGCATGGTGAAAGACTTGGGTCTGTTTTCAGTCTTCAGCAAGAGGCAAGCCAATTTTTCTAGCACCATTTAATAAAGAGGCTATCTTTCTTCCAGTGAGCTTGCTTGGCCCCTTTGTCAAAGATTAGGTGGCTGAGTGTATTTGTGGTTGTGGCTGTATCTTCCAGTCTGTTCCATTGATCCTCGGGTCTGTTTTTGAGCCAGTACCAGGTTGATTTTATTACAATAGCTTTGTAATATAATTTCAGGTCAGGGATTGTGATTCCACCTAACTTGTCCTTGTGGCCCAGAATTGCTTTTGCTATTCTGGGTCTCTTCTGGTTCCAGATTAATTTTAGGAATGTTTTCTCTAGATCTGTGAGGTGTGCTGATGGCAGTTTAATGGGAATTGCGTTGAATCTGTACAACAATTTTTGTAGTGTGGCCATTTTCATAATGTTAGTTATTCTTAACCATGAGCAGGGAATGTTTTTCCATTTATTGAAATCCTCTTCAATCTCTTTTTTCACAGTACTGTAGTTTTCGTTGAATAGATCTTTTACCTCTTTTGTTAGATTGATTCCTAAATATTTCAATTTCTTGGATGCTATTGTAAAAGGTATGGTTTCCTTAATTTCTCTCTCAGTCTGTTTGTTGTTTGTGTATAGGAATGCTATTGATTTTTGGGTGTTGACTTTGTATCCAGCTACTCTGCTGAATTTGTCAATTAATTCAAGGAGTCTTCTTGTGGAGTTTTGGGGTCTTCAATGTAAAGTATCATGTCATCTGCAAATAGTGATAGTTTTATTTCTTCCTTTCCTATCCTTATTCCTTTTATTTCTCTCTCTTGTCTAATTACTCTGGCTAATGCTTCCAGAACTATGTTGAATAGTAGTGATGACAGTGGACATCCTTGTCTTGTTCCTGACTTTAAAGTGAAAGCTTTCAGTTTTTGTCCATTTAGTATGATGTTGGCTGTTGGTTTATCATAGATGGCTTTGATCAGATTGAGGTAGAGGCCATCTATTCCTATTTTTCTAGGGTTTTTAACATGAATGCACACTTTTCAGTCTGGTTAGAAACTACTGCCTGACCTACAGTGTGTGGCTGTTCAGGATAATGCTTGTCAGGGAAAAGCCTGAAAGTTATCTTATCTGAGACTTTAAAGTAACAAGAATATTCAAGATTTTAAGAATATTTATTTATCTATTAATTGTGGTGATGGGATGGAATCCAGGGAGCCACATCCCCAGTGCTTTAAGAATCTTAAATTAAAACAATAAGGAACAAGAGATGAGAGAAATCTCAATTGCCCGCATGACTATTAGAGGCATGTCACACAGTACCATCTCCTTAGGAGCCCAGAATCCGTTGCCCTGTTGTGGTTTTCAATAATAAACACACTGGCATGTAGAGAGAAGAGCACTGTACCCTGGCGTGTAAATGACTTCCAGGACTTGGGGTTACAGGGCAAGGTCTCCTGAGACCCCATTCATGAGCGAGGCCCCGAAAATGACTGACACAGAACAGTTGCTGTTACTTGTAAGTAAGCAGTGGACTAGTTCCAAGGGAAAAGAAAGGCTTTGCTCACACTCACCTTTCAAAATAAAGTAATGGGATAGCTTTAAAAATAACAGCAACAAACAATATATCACTGAAAACCAGGTATCAACTGAAACAATAAACTTCTTCAGTCTCTCAGTGGGTGGGAGTCAAAACCAACTGTCAGACTCACATATCTGCTTCTTTTCTGTTTTAATTCAGTCGCCCTTCCCATGAGTATTGGAATGGTGCTCGCTGTTCTGAGTGGTAGAGAAAAACCCCCTGCAAAGTGCCTGCTGCATGCAGATTTCAGGACAAGGAAACAATCGTGGACAATGTGTCTCTTTTCCTTGCTTCACCATCTCTCAGTCTGTTTGGAGGTCCCATCACTCTCTAACTAAGCTCCTTTATTGATTGACTGATTGATTGATTGAGTGAGTGCCACAGAAAGCATTCCAGAAAACAAAATATGGGACAGAATATATCCCAAGCTAAATTAAAACTATTAGCCCATTGAAAAATCACTCTAAGGAAGGGGAAAGGAAGGAGTGTTTAATGCACACAAAGGAAGAATGGTGATTAACAAGGAACTGGGTTCATCTTGAAAGGCTTTTACAATTAGGTTATTTAATGAAAGCAGAGAAGGAACACAGGTTGGCAAATTAGTTTGCTTGTTTTCAGTCAGGTACAATTAGAGCAAATGATCCAAGTTTCTCAAGGCTATTGTGTTTCATGGGTTCTTCAAACTTCATTCTGGGAATCTAACAACATAAAAACTTCAAGCACTATTTTGTCCAATAGAAAGGTGCCTGGGATACCCAGCAAGGAAAATAGAATGCATTTATAAGGTTCTTTAAAGTTTTCTGGGCTCAGAGGTATAGGAAAAGGACATGAAGAACAGGATTTGATTCCAAATAATGTCACCATGGAAAAGGTACACCCTAGCTTAATTTAATGTTCCTTCAGAGAATACTCACTGTCCTGTTTTGATAAATAATAATAACAATGCCATAATGTATCCCACAGTTTACAAATTTAATGGGAAAAACTTGAAAGAAGCACTGGACAAAAATGTAAAACACATTTTCCCATTTCTTTTTTCCTTGCCTTCTTTCTTACAGGTGGTCTTTCCCTGCCGGAAATGTAATTGTAAATGAAACTCCATTTCCCATTCCACCTTAGCAACTCCAGCAGTGTGGAGTTGATCTCAGCCACGGTCTCAGCCATGGCAGTCATCTGTCCTCTTTGCCAACTAGCACAAGTTAGTAGGTGACTGCTGTTCCTGAAGGGAGCATTTTTCATTTAAAACAAAAACACACTCAAGCTACTTCTCCATACTGAGTTGAAGCCCAAACTTGGTAAAGAATCTATTATTTAAATTAGTGAACAGTTCTAGGACATTGTTTGAAAACATTGTTCTTATTTTGGAATTCCAGCGGCACATCTCCTGGCCTGTTTTTCTCACAAAAGATGTTACTCACTTTACAACATAGTTACTTGCATTTTCTGCACCCTAGCCTCACTTAATTGGAAAACACATAGCAAGAGATGATAAAATGAAATAGAAAAATAAATAATGTATTCGAGGTTTTCTTTCCTTCTGTCTTTTTTTTTGTTTTAACTCACTGAAAAACAGACTTGATTAATTCAACCTCTGGGGCAAAGAGACACTGTGTACATCAGCAAGAGACCCAGGACATGGCCAGGGGGTGTTTGTCAGGCAAATGTGTCTCAAAGACTTGACGGTATTCAAGGCACCATTGCCACCCCTTCCTGTTTGCATTCCTCAGAGTCTGATTTCAGGGAAGGGGATGGAAATTAAATAAAGGTGTGTTGAAGAACACGTAATTAGTCCTTAAATCATAGGATCTCCGATTCAAGAAATAACATCAAAAATTTAGCTAAGAAATCAAAAATTACCTCTGGGGCAATGTCTCCAAGTTTCCTCTCAAGAATTTAATGTTAGCATTAAATTATTACTTATAATGCTCTTTTGTGTCCTGCTGAGAGCATTAGGTTTTTCCACCTATGAAACACATTAAGGTATTTGCCTAGCTCTGTCCCATGTGAAGTTCACTTCAAGCCCTTTCTCAAGGCATCCTGCCCTTCTCTTGGTTGTTTCTGGCCATTGCTCCCACTGGCGAATGCATTACAGAGCTGCACCATGTCAGTCTCACAGCGCTCTTGGGGTCTGTCCCCTTTACGTAAGAGCCACCCTGTAAACACAAAGGGCACCATGGGAGGAAAAATCTAAAGTAACCTTAAGGCAAGCACAGATTTCAAGCTGTAGCATTTTTTAGGGTAAAGTAACATTGTATCACAGCTTAAATATGTGTTAATTTTATGCCCGCTTAAAAAAAAAACAGGAGAACAGGAGAGTGACCAATAATATTACACTGACAGTGTAGGTCCTATGGAAAAGAAAGAAGTATTTTTATTTATTTATTTATTTGGTCTTTTTGGAGACAGGGTCTCCCTCTGCTGTTCAGGCTGGCCTTGAGTTCACTTTGTAGCCCAGGCTGGTCTCGAACTCACAATGGTCCTCCTGCCTCAGCTTCCCAAGTGCTGGGGTTACAGGTGGGTGCCACCATGCCTGGCCTAGAAAGAAGTATTTTTAAAAATAAAAAGGCTCAAAAATCTTTAGGAGCAGTTGTAACTAAGAGTTCTCACTCTTTTCCTACTGGAAAAGGTATGAGAAAAGCATAAGGCTTAGAATCAGTGCATTGGGCTGGAGGTACAGCTCAGTGGGGTAAGTGCTTGCCGCTAAGCACTAAGGCCCTGAGTTCGATCCCCGGTCCCGGGGGGGGGGGGGGGGGAAGGGAAGAATCAGTGCATCACCTTGCTACGGTTTGATAACATTGCTCAAAGGCTCCTGGGATAAAGGTTTCTCTGTCGGCCTAGGACACTACCTGGAGGAGATAGAACAATCAATAGGTGGGGCCTCGCAGGAGGAAGCTGGGCCCCAGGGCCAGCCCCTTGCAGCAGAAGCTGTGACTCTGACTCCAACATCAGAACGTTGACTAGTGCCACTACACCCCACAGCCCAGCCACAGGCTCACACACACCAGCCCTCAGCACCACATGGAGGGCGACCCCAAGCAATAGTATCAGAACCCAGATTGTCAGAATGTAACTGTTTGGTATTCTCTGTGGTTGCGAGTCTGTTATACTTCTCAGTATATCACGAATGCTTTTAATAAAGTATTTCATAATTACTATTCATGAGAATTTACATCAGAGGTTTTGCTAGATGTAATTTTACTTTTTCTTATTTTAAAGATAAAAGAACAAAAACATTAACAAAAAACAGACATAAACAAAACAACGCCCATGCAATAGAAGAAATACAGAATTTCAGACAAGGTGATGGGAAATTAACAATGGTTGTTGTATTACAATATTATTTTCAAATTGGTTACTCAGTTAAACAAATATAGGCATGTAAGATTGATCAAACGATTAAATATTAACTGTTCCTTTCAATAAAGCAATAGAAGTCAGTAGTACAACTCTCTCAGCTGGCCTGTGTGTGTGTAAATATATATATACATACATATTTTTCCTTTCTTTTCCCTCATCCCAGTTGTTCCTTCCCTTTGAGCAATGTCTTTCCCTTTCACAATATCCACTACTCCCTTCAGATTTTATTCACTCTTTCAGGTTCTTATGCTAGTGAGACACTACGGTATTTACTCATGTGGGTCTCATTTAATTTGCTTATGAGTATGGACTCTAGTTGCATCCATTTATTTACCTATGAAAGCCTCAAGTTTATCTTTCTTTATAGCTGAGTAGTATTCCATTATGTAAAAATACCACATCGTTTTTATCCATTCCTCAGTGGATGGGCATTTGGGGTGCTTCCATGAGTTAGCTATTACAAATTGAGCAGCTATAAACATTGGTGCACACAGTGCTGTGGGGCTGGGAATATAGCTCAGTGGCACAAGTGCCTGCCTGGCAAGCACAAGCTTCTAAGTTCAATTCCCGGTACCCACCCAAAAAAAACCACGTATCACTGTGGTATGATGTTTGTAGTTCTGGGAAAAATACTCAAAAGGGAAATAGCTGAGTTGAATGGGACCTGTAGTCCTAGTTTACTGAGGAATCTCCAGACTGATCTCCACAGTCCACACTCCCACCAACAGTGGAGAAAGGCTCCTTTCTCCTCAAGGCCTTGCCAGCCTTTGTTATTGGTTGATTTCTTGATGACAGGCATTCTTCCTGGGATGAGATGGAATCTCAGTGTTCTTTTACTTTGCATTTATTGAATGACTAATGATGTTGAACTTTTAAAAATGTATTTATTTGCCATTTGTATTTCTTTATCTGAGAAGTGTGCATTCTTCTCAGATGCCCATTTTGGGGTTGGGTCTTTAAATTGGGGTGGGTGATTATTTTTAGTTCTTTATATGTTCTAGATAGAAGTCCTTTGTCCAAGGGACAGTGGGCTAAATTTTTTTCCCAATTTGTAGGTTCTCTTTTTACTCTGTTGGTGATTTCTTTAGATGTGCAAAAACTTTTCAATAACATGAGATTAGATATAATTTTATAAAAACAAAAACTTTTAAGTTTTGCGCTTATTTGTCTTCCTTAGTTCTCAAGGAAAATTCTACAATGCCAGTGACCTATGACTTGGAACCATTATGCCATAAAGTGGGAGCAATTTGTTAAGGGTACAATGTAACTCGTAAAGTAATAATACAGTTTCACATAATGTTGGAAAACATCCCGAATCCCCGAACTCTCTGCCATTTATTGTAAACTAATGTCCAAAGGATTTCCCACAGCCACATCAAGTAGGCACCGTGCTGAGTGCTGAAGTAAGCAAAAATTCTTACATTTGGGAATTTTCCTTCGTTTCGGAGCCTGAGCTCTTCACGGAGACATAGAAGTGAGGCCAGAGCACTGGAAGACAGAGAGCAGAGGTGATGGATTAGGAGAAGAATTGACTGTTAGGAAAAGCAGGGACAAGATACACCTACCAACAAGAGCTGTTGTCGGTCAGGGAGAAAGGCCATGTGCATATCTCTCAACTCACATGGCCGTGAAGAGTTTCTTCAGAGCGGCATGACTGAGAGAATCACATTGTTCCAGGACCAGTCAGTTATGGGGAGAGACATGATTCCAGTTATTTTAAGCAGAAAGGGACTTAATTCAGGGAATCGTTGGAATAGTTACAAACATGGGCTCTAGGCTGGGTTTTAGGAATGCTTTTCAAAATAACTATGAAGAACTGGCCTACTAAGGGAAGAAGTGTTACCCCACTTATAATCAGAGAACTAAGATTCTGAATGATGCTGCAGCAACCCCAGGCCCCAGGACCACACTACTTCAGTTGAGATTGAGGATCAAGAAATCACGTCTGTGGTTCCACGAACGCCCTACCCTGGCATAAAGTCAGAGCCTAGAGGTTGTTTCCAGAACTCCTGGCTGTAAAGTCATTCCTCATCTGTTACATCTGGACTACCCCAAATGAGTACTCCTTTCCATTGCCCCTTCCTTGGCTTAATTCTGAACATAAACTTTGTACTAGTGCATCTTAACTAAAGAAACCTAAAGCCCACTAGAAATCATGGTGCAAAATGCAGTTTTAACTCCCTTAACCTGAGAGCTGTTAGTACGCAAATATTATTAACATCTAAGGAGGTAGCATACACAATCATTCCTGAGCTTAACTGATCATCCATCAGACTGTGTTTTCAGTGAGCAATTTGCGGGACTGGAACTAAAACCTTGGCTCCTAATTGCCAGCTCTATACTCCACACTGTCTCTCTACAGAAGAAAACATGTTTCCAGCTCAGGATTTTATCAGAGCTGTGTTAGTATAATTTAATCATACTCATGAATGATATGCAATATGGAGTTACATTAAAGGGTAATGTTTGCTTTTAAATGAAGTTATGATTTGATGATGACTTTAGGATGATGGTCCATGCATTTTAAAATGAAAGAATGAAAAGAAGTCATCAGAATAAAATGCCCTCAGAAATAATGGCCTGTAGTTTTTGTAAATATTAAAAATAATAACAACAGTATGAACATTACCAGTAATGACGGGGAGCCAGGAAAACAGCTCAGCAGTAGAGCTCGTGCTTAGAATGCAGGAGGCCATGTGTTCAATCCTCATTGCCACCAATAACAAGAATAATAAGAGGGAAACTGTGCCATCATTCTTGTTTGAATACCTTCCTGTGACAGGCCACTTTTCCTCCAGGAAATTCCCACCAAATGACCCTGCACCCCGTGGACACCATTCCTGGCTAGAGAGAAGTGGGATAATGTTGACGGGGAGCCCTGGAGCACAGCACCTGATGACTTCCCCAGGCAGGTTATGCCGTCCTGAAACAGGGCCCTGGAGGAAAGCGTCACCTCCTTTCCCTCAAATTCCCTGCAGCATCCCGTTACAAATATGGTCAAATGTGAGCCAAATCCTTGGCCCTGCCAATGTAAAGGCACTTTGGTCCCTTGGGCAGAAATTGCCAACCTTAATGGGTTCCAGATGGTGCACGGTTGAGTGCCTGCTTAGTCAGCCTGCAGCTTGCCCTGGCATTTCAAAGGGCTCCTACCAGGCCTGTGGCACCCCCATGCAAAAGGCTGCGGCAGCCTTTGAACATATGGCCCTGCCCAGTTGATGTGCATTACCTCCAAGGGAAAGGAAATGGCTTCCTTCCGGTTGCATGGCCTGGCCAGAGAGCTGGGGAGCTCATGTTACCGGATTACTCTCCAGGTCGGCACCCGAGAGCAGCTTTGGATCAGCTCAATTAAGGTGCGGATTTCAGCAACACGAGCAGAACTCAGAGGACCTAAGAGAGTGCAAATTTTCTCATCTGCAAATCTTCATAGCTCCTGGGGACTTCCCACTCCAACAGATTATGAGGTAAAAATCCTGTGGACATTTGGGCCTAACAGAGAAAACATCAGCATGCGATATGCATTGTATGGAAAGAGATGTGTGCATGGAGGTGGGAGGCAAGGCAAGGATCTAATTCTGTGTGCAAACCACATCTAGTTCATCGTGGAGATCACTTTGCTGTGACAAAGAGCCAGGCCTCCCCTGCCGATGGAGCAATACTTGATGCTTTAACCCTGTGTTTCCCTTAGAGAAAATGGTGCGATTTCTAAGAAAACTGAGATATTTAGCATTTTTATGCCAGAAAAGGAATGTTTACCCAGTTTACTAAAATCATATAAAAGTTCTATATGAAAAGCATGTATGCTAACAAATTTCAATAAATGACCTTAGTGTAAAGATTTAATACTAAGAGATCCAATCTGAGGATCTCACATTGTTAATCCACAGGCCTCATGTATCCACAGAAATTTAGGTTTGGTCTATGCAGTGCTTTTGAAAAGAAACAGAGTCAACATCTAGAAATTGAGATGGTTTTTGTTTTGTTTTGTTTTGAAGTGAAGCAGAAGAAGCGTTTCTTTTCAGCCAGAATATCTAATAAGAGTGACTACACCCTTCTCAGATGGGACTCTCGCATTTTTGAATTGTGCCTTCCTTTCTAAAGGGGTGGCTCTCTGGCAACCAAGGTTCCCCGGTGCTCTATGATGCCTACCCTGCTCACCAGCAGCCTCTGGCATCTACCAGTGATGCCTACCCTGCTCACCAGCAGCCTCTGGCATCTACCAGTGGCACTTGAACTGTGTTTCGTGTACTATAAATTTAAAGCTCCTGGCCTAGGTTTATCTGTGTCACAAATAAATAGGAACCTGCCAGGGCAAAGGAGTTTGGCACACAGAAGTTGGTGAAGGGTGGATGAGGTTAAGAATAGTAGAATTCTCATTAAATGGATGTTACACATCAACATTTTATAACCAAGTATTTTAAGATTGAGATTGCAAGAGACAGAATATGTGTGACGTGACAAAAGGGGTCCCTAGTGGGAAACTATGGGAATCACTGTTCTTAACTCTTCTTTCTTGCACCTAAATTAAAAAGTTTCCCTCAAAGTCCAGCTTTTTAAAATATTAATGAAATATGATAAGGCAATTGGTAGAAATTCACAAAAAATGTTCTTTCCAGTTAAATACATTTATAAGTGTTTGCAAATGGTTACCTTAAAGAAACAATGTTGTCATCTAAAGGATTACCTATAAGCAAAGGCACTTGGCAAAAGGATTTGGGAACAATTATGAACCAATGTTTGGGAGGTGCCTTTCCTTGTACCAGCCTGTTATGGTCTGGAACTCAAATGGCTCTAAAGACTCATATGCTAAAGCCTCAGTTGCCAGCCTGAGGCACTGTTGGGAGGTGGGAGGACCTTTAGTAGGAGGGGCCAGGCAGAGGGACGTTAGGTCATTGGAGGGTTGCCTTGAACAGGATATGGAAATCTTGGACCCTCTCTCTATTTCAAATTGTGGCTGCCATGAAGTGGGTAGCCTGTCTTTGTTACTTTTCTCATTGAAGAAGCAAAATACCCAACACCCAAAGTTAAAGAAGGAAAGGTTTACTTAGCCCACAGTTTGTGGAGGTTTCAGTCCATAGTCGGCTGAATCCAAGCAGCATGGCATGGCAGAGGGGTAACAGTTCATGGCAGCAGAAAACAGCAAAAGCAAACAGAGGCAGGGAGAGCCAGCCTCTTTCTGTCCCTTACAGTGTAAGCAGGTATAGCATTCACATCCTTAATCTCAGGACTAGACCATGAACAATCACAAACTCCAGATTCTGCTATCTCCTAAAAGCCCACAGCCACATGAGGCCTTGGGGGATATCCAGACATAAGCCGAAACAGTGCCCATCTTGTCATAGGCCCAAAGCAGTAGTCAAGGGATCATTAACCCAAACCTCTGAAACTGTGAGCCAAATTAACCCTGTCCTCCTTCAAATTGCTTACTGCAGGTATTTTATCACATGATAGAAAAGTGACTGACATACAGCCTAACGGCTATCTTGGTCCACTCCAAGGCCTGAACCAATCAGTCTCAAGTCTCTGGTGATGGTTAGGGTTCTCTTCCAAACCCAGCTTGTCCTTCCATGATTTGAAGGTTTCCTAAAAATCCAAACTTAGTGTTCCCTTCTTTGCCCAGCATATGAAACACTCGTCACCTGCAGGGCCATTTCTGCATGGGTTAACTTACTTCGCGCTGCTCTGCTTGGCCGAGTTGTACAATAGTTTAGCTGCTGTCATACCAAGCTGGATTCTGCCCTGGGATGAATCCCTAAGTAATATCCCATCCTCCCCAAGGCCAAGCTCATCTGTTTCTCTGTTTCACCCAATCTTTCCCTCTGGAATTGGAACTCTGCTCCCTCCTCAATATGAATAGCCCACACACCTGCCTCCCACCTGGATCCTTGACAGTATGTCCCATTTCAGATTGGAAACCCCTAGGAGAGTACTCTTGACTATGTATTTCTTTGAACAATGCCTCAGTTTCCCAACTTACCCCTCACATGTGGCTCTGTCAGAGTACTCTCTGCTTCCTTTTAAAGTTTCCAGTCATGCATCCATCTCTAATTTCCATTTCTGGGAACAACCCATGATGCCTGCATGAAAGGAAATCCAAAATATCGTTTCTATGTTGTACGAACAACCACACAAAGCAAGCATCAGGTATTTGTTTTACCTCTTTTATTGGCTGTGAAATGGAGCTCTCACATTACATGGATTTTCTGACTAAGGACGGATCCAAAGTGCCTAGAACACATCCTGCAAGTTTTGGGTATTTCTATAGCCATATGTTTTATGTTTCTTTCTTCTAGATTCTTCCAGCTTAGCTTCTCTGTCTCCATGGTTAACCTGTCATGAGTAGACTGAGAAAGGGCAGATATGCACCAGGGAATTATGAAAGCTATTTGAAGAATCTTTTGATCATCATTTGCCGTCCCACAAAATGCTCCCACTCATGGCACAGTAAATGTTCATCCCACCCTTTAGAGTTCTACACAGCAGAGTTTATTAGTTCCACTGATATAAATGTAACTATGCTGTGGATTAACAAAGAAATAAACAGTAAGTACCACAGAGCTAGCAAATACATCTATTAAAAGAAGCACTAGCTTTGTTTCTTAAAAGGAATGAGACCCTAGTTCCTTTTCTGACATTTATTTTTGGCACACATTGGGCATATTATCCACCTTCGCTGGTCTTTATTCCCTCTTGGAAACTAAACAGAAGGATGGAGGATAACACATTAAGCTAACTCTCAAGTCATGGCGGACGTAAAACAACTTTAGGGCTTGGGGGAACATAGCATAAAGAAAGCATTTTGGAAAAGAATTACACTAGCAGCTTCCCTGAAGATAACACTCAGGGCCAGAACACCCCACTCCATGTTCTTTTCGGTGGCCTTACAAGATGGAATCGCCAGCCTTAACCACTGCAGCACATCATCTGTGCTGCGACACATGTTTTTATTTTAATTTTTAGGGTTCTCCCTATTAAGAATTAAAAATCAAAATCATCAAACAGAGAGAAGGCATGAATGTTTTAGAAAAATCAGGGGAATCCTCAACAAAGCATTACTAATTCTCACCCATTGCCACCTTGTAAAGAACCTGGAACTTCTCTCAGGACGTCTTGGCTACATTCCTCACATCTAACTTTTCTAAGACGCTTCTGCTGAAAGTGACACTTAGGAGCTGTGTGGCTGATGGAATTGCACCCACAGCACTCAAAGTTGTGGGATTTCAGAGCCCACATCCTTGTCCACCAAAGTTTTGTTCCTGTTGATTAAAAAAATAGCATTAGTCCTTCAAAGAAAATTTAATTAAAATAAAGATGAAGTTTAATATTATTTCTAGCATGTTATATTATGTGAATGTTTTCTAAGGCATTTATTATCCTTGCTAAAATCAAATACAACATCATGAAATTATCCATTTAGATGAGATGTTTGTATCTTGAGTCTGTAAATATTACAGAGACTGGAACTCCCCCATCACCTTGGCCAAAGGCAAAATTGAGAATGTAGTTGTGCATGTGAATTTTTCTCAAAAGTCTGAGATGGATCTGTGGGGCCCGAGATGTTAATAACTGCTGATTTCAATATTATCAAACTCTCAGAGCCTTTGTTTCTCTATTTTTTACCACTAGTGAACTCCTATGTATGGGAAGATTATCAGGAATAATGATTTCTGCATGTCTTTTGAATCAGAATCTGGAATTTTTTAAAAAGCAGAGTAAAGGATAAAAAGCAGAAATGTGTATTGAGAGGCAGAGCTGGAAGCATGTGGAAGAGGTCGGTCTAATCTCCAGCTAGCTGTGCCTGAAATTGTTTATTTTTTTGTTACCCAGCAACTCTACTTGGGATTTGCAATAACTTGTTCAAGCTTTGATCTCTTTCTGCAGCATGAAGAATGATGGATTTTATAGTTAACCACTTTACAATGAGTTTAGATTCAGCTTTTGTAATTACACTAACAGATAAAGTGTATGACTTTTGCATTTGCTGCTGTAATGAAACATCACAAGTTTTAGCGGCTTAAACGTACAAGGCAGTTACCTTACATGTCTGTAGGTCAAAGTCTGCCATGCATTTCACAGGGCTAAAATCAAGGTCTTAGGCTTCATTTCTTTCTGTAAGCATGGGGAGGAGTCACTTTCTGGCTTTTTGCAGCTCCTGGAGGTAGCCCGCATTCCATGGCTAGTTCTCCTCTTCTTCCATCTCACACCTGGTGAGGACAAGAGAATTCCTAGTCACATGCATCGCCTCTGACCTCTTCTATTCCCCTCCCCAAGAATCCTTGTGATTACTCTGAGCCCAACCAGAAAATCCTAGACAATCTATTTTAAGGTCACTGGATTAACAGCCTTCATTCCATTTGTAGATTTAATTCTCCTTTGCCATGTAACAAATTCACAGGCTCCAGGGGTTAGGATATCTTTGGGGGACTATTCTTTGCCTACCATACTGTAGTTCTAAACTTCTATCAACAACAGAAGTAGGGAGGATGGGGTGTAATTCATCGTGTGCCTAGAATGCAAGAGGCCTTGAGTTTGATCCCAGCATTAATGTAATAATAACAACCACAACAATTTTTAAAAAGTAAAGAGAAAAGAAATGTGACTGGGGATGTAGATTGCTGGGGATGGACTATTTACAATGTAGGAGGCCCTAGGTTTAATCCCTAGCACCAAAAAAGAAAAAAGATAACAGACATTAATTAAAAATATGCCTGTACATAAAGTAGAAAAAAAACAAATTGTTTTTGTTCTCTGCAAACATTTCGGTGTATGATTGGTTTGGGAATCTTTTTTCAAAGAAATTTAGTGGCCCGGGATGACCTGCTTCCAAGGGTGTGTAGTTTTCACTAAGGTGTGATGCAAAGTTTGCCAACTACGTGTCCTGTGACCCGAGGAAGAGTTGAAATCAACTGAGTATGTGGTGAGCATTAAAAAACAAATGGAGTAAGACTAGAGAATATGGAAGATACTGAATAATTTGAGAAACATTTGTTACACCTAAATATTTGTGTATAATGAGTTTCAAAGTGAAATGATTATTTTTAAAAAATTACAATTATTATTTCAATCTTCAAACCAGTCCATAGCAGTCCTTTTTTTATTATATTTTCAAATCCCCTACATTATCTGCTTCCGCTCACCTCTTTGCTCCCAACTGGTAACCACTATAATGTATTTAATGTGTTATTTTTTATTTATATGTGTGTTCCTAAAAGATGTATCGTATTTTGGGACTCTATTTTATAATTTACACAAAATCATGCAAATTAAAAAAACACTAGCAGAGTAACACTGGAAAATTTCCTCATATAAAAATGTCTCTAATTTTCTCCTTCTCAGCCATTTAGATCTATATATGTTGCTGTTCCGAAAGACTCCACAGGTAGGTAGACATAGACTGTTGTGCTATAAACAAGGGTGTCCTTCATGCACTGATGGAAAGAGTCATAGTTTCTTTAAGCCGAAACACCCTCCCACTGGTCTCTTCCGCACTACTTCTAACATCTTACCCAACTTCGTTAGGGATGGCTTGGTTATAAAGACTAGAGAGCTCATTTTCTTGGAGAAAAACCTGAGACTTACAGGGGGGTGTAACGGTTGCGGTATAAGATCTCCCCTGAAGCCTGATGCGGATGGAAGGTGATTGGTTGATGGTGTGCCATCGTCGTCCGTGGATTCACCCGTGGATAAGTGCAGTAGCTGAGTGCGCTCTCGGGGAGTGGAACCTGGTTGGAAGTGGGGCCCTAGGGGTATGATCTGAAGGCATTCCTCTTGTCCTCGGTTCTCATTCTCTCTCTCTCTCTCTCTCTCTCTCTCTCTCTCTCTCTCTTTCTGTCTCTGTCTCTCTCCCCTTCCGGGCTGCCATAGGTGAACAGTTTTTCTCTACCACGCCCTCCTGCCACGCTGTGCTCTTTCTATCTTGGAGGCTACTGACCATGGACTGAAAACTCTAAAAACCGTGAGCCAAAATAAACCTTTCCTTCCCCAAACTGTGGATGTCGGATAGTTTGTCCTAATGAAGAGAAGGTAACTAATGCACAAGGGCCTCAAGTATCTTGGAAAATCTGAGAATGGGAAATATATCTAAGTCTCAGTCTGTCACTGCTCCTACGAATTTGCCCACACAGTGGGAACACTCAGGGTTTGGTCTGATAACTGGATAAATTTGCTCCATGAACAAGAAACATCAAGAATCTAGGAGGTATTTCAGTCACTTAAGGTTGGCTTTATAATATTGCATCCACGCTTACATGAATCTGCTTCCCTCATCTATTTCTGTGAGATATGATTTAAAAATACAGTGAATGCTTACTTTTAAAAAAAATTATATCATCAAGAAATCAAATAATAAGTGCTGGTGAGGCTGTGGGGAAAAAGGAACCTTTATCTACATTATTGGTAGGAATGTAAGTTAGTAAAACCATGACAGAAATCAGTATAGAGATTTTTTTTTTTGGTACCTGGAATCAAACTTAGGGCCTTGCACTTAGCAGGCAGGCGCTGTGTCACTGAGCTATATCCCCAACCCAAAATTCCTTCAAAAACCTAAAAATAGAAGTTCCTTTCAACTCAGCTATCCCCCTTCTGTGTTTCTTCCTGAAAGAGTTAAAGACATATTAGACTAACACATGCATACCTATGTTTATAGCAGTATAATTCATGTTAGCTAACTCCTGGAAATCTGTATGTCTGTCAACCAATGAATGGATACTTTAAAAATGTATTTATACACAGTGAAGTACTGCTCAGCTATAAGGAAAGATAAATTTCAATCATTTGTAGAAAAATGGGTGCACCCTGAAACCATAATATTAAGTGAAATAAATCAGACACACAAACTTAAATATCACATGGTTTCTCTTACATGAAAAACACAAACTATAATAATTTAAAGAACAAAAATGAAAGATAATAGGAATCAGGAAGAAATTTTTTCTCTGAAGCAAAGTGGACCAGGAGATGAAGGGGGGGGAGTGTTGGGGGAGTAAAGAGAATTAAGTTGCAGTGTATATGTATCGATTCCCTATGGTGAATGTAATCATTATGCACTGAAAATGTGCACTAGTAAAAATAAAAACGGAAAGACAAATTAGAAATTAACAAAAACAAAATTTTTATAGTAAAAAATGCATTGCCATTAATCCACCTCAGAATACTCTTGCTTCAAACTTATGTCACTGTTCTGCCCCTTTCCGAAGCAGTTCTCTTCTGTGAGTGACAACATTTAAAAAAAAATACAGCGACTGCTGCCGCTGAGTGCCAATCAACAGAAAGGCAGCCTCACCTACCTCCTCCCCCTTGGTCGCCAGAGCTGGCACCGTGCAGCAGCTTTGCTCTCCCCCAAAGTCAAAATGAGCATGAAAGGTAAACATTTTGAGTTGATTCAGGACATCAACACAGCCATGACAGTACAATCAGACACTCACCAAGGAGGACTTCCAGAACAGCTTCACAGGGTAGCAGGAGTGATGCAATGAGTATGTTCAAAGAAAGAGGGAACATTTTGGTGGCAAAATGTGATTATTTTAAAATTTAAACTCTCATCATATATTTTGATGACCCCTTATTTGTAGTTGCTCCATAATGGTGCCTATATAGGAGGAAGAACCACCAAGTTTGACTGGGACTGGGGATTCCTGGGACAGAACTTGCTGTGCTCATACGGGCAAAGTCTCAGTCAAACCGGCACCGCAACAGTGTATCCTTAACTCAGCAGGCACCTTACCGGTTAGCTTCATAAATTCAGCCCCTGCAGCCACTTTGGGTTAATGAGTTGCATCCTTCTGTGACCTTGTCATGAGGTTTGGAGAATCTAATTGGATCTGTCCAAACCGTGGTTTGTCTCCCTAGGGCTATATTTTCATCCCCCATCCAATCAGCTGTGATGACGGGCAGGCACATTACCCATCCACAGTTCTGTGTACCAAGTTCTCCAAGAAGGGTGTATCAAGGCAACGTTTGTAGTTTACCGGTAGGACCAAGCACATCGTTCAGCGGTTCCCAGCAAAAGTGGTATAACTGGGATCATGGGGGGAGAGGGATGAGAATGGTAAGACTGTGGGGTTTGAGATCTCTCTCTTCCTCTCTCCCTCCCTGCCTTCCTTCACTTTCTTATGTCTCCTAGAGTACTGCTGATTCTCTTCTCTTGGATTTGATAATAACACACAGCAGGTACTTACACACTTCTAATGAAAGAGCAGTCTATGGACCCTTGGAGAGACTCCAGACTCTTTCAGGACAATCCTGGGCTCAAAACTAATTTTCAGACTATTTTGTTTTCCTGTGTTGACATTTGCACCCACAGTGTACAAGCAGTGCTGGTAAAACTGCTGTAGAATGAATAAGGACAGTGACACCCAAACCGCGTAAGTGGTGCTGTCATTCTTCAGGAATATGTGGTAGTGCTAAAATAGACAATAAATGGGTACGGGTACATAGTGTTTTTCTGTACTCTCTTCACATGTTTCTGTAAATATAAAATGTCTTCTAAAATGAAGTTTATTTAAAACAACACCTATTTCTAAGAATGTCTTTGATAGCACAGTAAAACGTAGCAGCCTTATCAAATCTCAACCTCTGAATACATACCTTTTAATATTTTTCATGGTGAATTGGAAAGTACTCACAAGGCTCTTCTGTTTCTTCCATAAATAGGTGGTTATCTCCAGGCAGAGTACTTGCACACTGAAGATGTGAGCTGAGCCAGCCACTTTTCTTCATGGAGCACTATTTATACTTGAAAGAACAGTGAAATATTGTGGTTTCTGCCCAACATCAGTATTTTAGAGGATACTTTTTCCAAAGTTAATGAACTGATAAGCTCACAAGAAAACATTCAGCTATTAGGGAAATGTAAATTAAGGTGATGAAATGGAACAGTTAAACCTAGAAGCAAATAAAAATTCCCTCTTAAGGAAAACTGGTACATTCATACCAAGGAAAACTCTTCAGCAATAAAGAAGAACAAGTTACTGGAATGTACAATAGCTTAGATAGGCCTCAGCGGTATTGTGAGAAATAGAAAGAGCCATGGTTAAAGGGTTACATAGTACATGATTGAATTTATGTAACATTCTAGAAATAAAATTAAGTAGATGGAAACCAGGGTAATGTTTGTGAGAGGTTAGGATATGAGGGGAGAAGGACAGATTTAACAACAAAGGGATCCACAATGGAGCTCTTTCTAGTAAAAAAGGTTCTGTGTCTTGGTTGTGATTACACAAGTCTATGCACATGATGAGATAACACAGAACTATAAATATCTTATATCATTGGATATATTATAATTATGAAAGATGTAGCCATTGAGGAATCTGGGTGATAGATACACAGGGTCTCTCTTGTACTAACTTTGTATCTTCCTATGAAACTAAAGTTATTTCAAAATAAGAAGTTCATTAAAATTTAAAAGATTTTATAAATTAACAAATTGAGCTGTTACTTCAAGGAAAACAAGGTAGAGTATTTGTTGCCAATGATAAAATTTGAGCACTCAAGAAAACAAAATTAGTGCTTTATGAATCTTTTATCTGTGAGCATAAAACTTCCCAATTCCTATGACTTTTTTACTTCATGAGACAGTGATAGAATTAACGCATGTGATTTTCTTTTTGACAGTGTATGAAGAAATGAGTAGCTATTTGGATGATCTTCGCAACGCTGAGCCAAAGATTTTCAAATGACCATTACAAGATGTTTCAAAAGGATTCACCAGTAATGCATCTATTTAAGGTACAGGAATATAACACTTGTTTTTAAATGAACAGAGAATAAAAATTCACCATGATAGTTTCAGACTACACTGCAACTAACCTTTCAGAAGTGACCATTTGTTGAGTTTTGATGATCCAAATGGAACACCAACAATTTATCTGGAATCCTTGTGAAAGTGCTCCTCCGCTGCCCAACTACATATTTGTGTGAGACTCAACACTTGCACTAAACATATAAGGTACGATAGATTAAATGGAGAAGCAGATCTGAGAATGCAGCTGCCTTCCATTAGGCCAGACATTGGACGTGATTTGCAAAAATGTAAAACAATGGATTTTTCTGTTTTGGAAAATGTAGTTATTTGTCATAAAAGTGTAATTTATGTTAATATGTAATCAGTTTCTTCTGTTATGGAAGATGTTATTAATTTAACATTTTTTACATTCTTACTTTTAATTTCAAATAGAGTTAATATTAGTTCTACAACCCACATAGATAAAATAAGCCAATAAATTTTCACTCATAATTATTGTACTATGCAGTTATCTTTTCAGTCAGATAGGAGAAAAAAGAATTACAAATAAAAATGTTTGTACTGTCTTTCATATTTACCTATTAAATAGTAAATTGTATCTTTAGTGGTACTGTCTGGTATCCTTTCATTTCAGCCCAAGGACTCCCTTAGTAATTCTTCTAAGCTATGCTAAAAACAAACTCAATTTGGGCCCATCTGGAATAATTTAATTTCTCCTTTATTTTTGTGACATATGCAGTTCTCGTTAGACTTTGTTTTCCTTTCATGTTGTTAATATGTCATCGCGCTCCGGGCTTCCATAGCTTTTGAAAAGAAGTGAGCTGTTAAGCTTATTGCACCTCCCTTATATGTGGGAAGAGTTGCTTCTTTCTTGCCATTTTAATATTCTCATTATCTCTTGCCTTTGACAGCTTATGCTGCCGCTAAATGTGGATATCTTTGAATTTACCTTACTTGTGATTCATAGAACTTCTTAGAAATGTGGATCAAGTTTTTATTTGTTTTTGGAGTTTTCAGCCATTATTTATTAACAAATTATTTCTGTGCCTTTCTTTCCTCTTCTTTTGGAACTCTTGTTATATTTCTAATGGTATGCTTGATGGTGTCCCACAGGTTTCTGAGACTTTTAAAAATCATTTTTTTCCTTCTCTTCCTCAAATCAGATAGTGTCACTTTCACTAACTGCAAGATTCTCTTTTCTGCCTGGTCAGATCTGCCTCTGAGGTCCTCCAGGGAATTTTGCATTTCAGTTATTGTACTTTTCAACTCCAGAGTTTCTATTTGGTTTATTTCTATAATCCTGATTTTTGTTGATATTCTTTATTTGATAACACATCATCTTCATATTTTATTTTGACTTTATAATTTCTTAAAAAGTTTATTCAAAATAAATCTAATATATTGGCTTTTTCAGCAGCAGTTTCTATAGATTGGATGTTATTCCTGTATATAACTCCTACTTTCTTGTTTATTTGTGCATTTCTTTGTTGTTATTGAAACTGGAGATTCAAATGGCATGTGGCACTTTGGAACTCATATTCCCTCCTCCAATATTTTGTTGCTGTTGCTGCTACTGCTTGTTATACTAATTTCTCTGGTAATTTTCATGATTTCTCTAAAGTTTGTATATTTGTCATGTGTGGATACTGAAGTCTTTACTTAGTAGCACAGTGATCACCAGTTTCCTAAAATACCTAGAACCCATGTCTCCCAGTCTTTGCCAAGGAGTTTCATGTGCATGTGGAGCACATTTTCAATACTGTCAGCCAGTTGACAACCCTGCATTAGACCTTACTTCCATTTTTTTTTTCTTTTTTGTTACCAGGAATTAAACTCAAGACTTCACATTTGCCAGGCAGGACTGCACTGCTAAGCTATATCCCCAGCCTCTAGTCCTTACTTTCTTTTTTTTCACAGACTATCAGTCAGTCACATATGGGAGTCTAAGAGTTTCTCATGTCTCTTCTGGCCATATGCATCGCCTCAGACATGTACATTGTCTCTACGATTTCCAGGAATAAATTAGGATTTTAAAAAATCATTTGGACATCCCATTTCTCAGCTTTTCTTAAGTTTTTCAGTTATTTGTCTCAGCCAATTAAGATATTAAAATACTCAATAAAGACTCTTCTCTCCCAATGGGCTTTAAACACTGAATTCAGTGAGATAGCTCTATTGGGTATGATCTTCCAAGACCAGCAAAACAGCGACATTGTTTCAGGGATAAGGTCCATTCTGCCCCTGCATCATCAGGAATGCAGGCTGTTATTTTTCAAGGCTGCTGCAGAACTGAGAAATACAGGATGGGTAAGTGAAAAGTGCCAAAATCTCATTATTTTTACTGAGATACTCCACTTCTATATTTCTTAGCAAGCGCTCCCTGGGACGCTTATAAGCTTTTGGTTAATTTGGAGATTTCTGAAAAATTTGGTTCCCAAAAATTGTGTCTGTTTTTTTCTTGCCATTTTATGGAAGGGTGAGCTTTCAGAGGTCTTTCCTTCCCATTTTTACTGACACTACTGTGCAATTAAATTTTGAATATTTGGTAAATTTTTCTTTCTGATGGGTTTTCTTTTCTCTTAAATTATTAGATCAGTAGATACCAGCTATGAAGAGTTCAAGTAATGTCTTCCAAGAGAAAAGTTAACTCTCTTGTTTTGTGTGTCTCTTTTACCCATTGCCTTAATGGTTCCTTCATCCTATTATATTCAACAAATGATTGAGCCCCACTATTCCTAGATGGGGGGGCAAGTTGTTACTTTGTAACCAGCTTATGATAATCAGTTAGTCTTAGTCTTGCACTTTACTAATGTCGACCATGTCCTAAACGGGGAAGGTGATCCTCCCTGCTTCCTTTTCCTTCCTCCCTTCCTCTCTTTCTTTCTTTCTCTTTTCGTCTTTCTTTCTTTCTTTCTTTCTTTCTTTCTTTCTTTCTTTCTTTCTTTCTTCTTCCTTCCTTCCTTCCTTCCTTCCTTCCTTCCTTCCTTCCTTCCTTCCTTCCTTCCTTCCTTCACATTTGATTCATATTTGATCACCTGAGAAAGCTCTCTAGAAGCAGGTTATAGCTGCCACACATATGGAAGAATTCAACAAAACACAATGCCAAAGCAGTTCAAATATAAGGCCTAGTGAGCAACATGAGCACAATCTCCAAAAAAATTTATTTTAAGCAAGGAGGGAATTTTACTGCTCAGTGTAATGTCAAGAGTAGTATCATAATTTCACAAGCAGGGGTGGGTTTGCCGTTCTGGTCTTCAGTTTGTGTTGTATGCAGAATGTGTCCTGGCCCTGTCAGCAGTCCTGGCTGTTGAAGAGAGGAGCAGATATTTACCGTATTTGGTCTGTACTAACTGAGCAGGAAGCCATGTCATGTACAACTACATGGCTATACTTTCTAAACTTTTATTTTAAATGCGTATCTTTCTCTTTGCATTTCACCCAGCATCTGCTTAAACATCTGTCCCTATTCTTTTTCCCTTTTAGCTGCCCTGCTCAATCGTTCTTTTCCTAACCCTATCCCCCATCCCAATCTACCTGCTTTCCTCCACCCCTACCTAGCAACTGGTCAACCTGCATGTAGCAAGTGAGAGGTTCCAGAATGCTTCTTGGTCTCCCACAAGGGTCTACACAAGCGAGCCATAGTGTGCATGGAACATCAGCAAAGTTGGTATTCCAAGTCATGAAGTATCTGTCCAAAAATGTTATCACTGAACAAGCCTTTGAGGACACAGGAGCTACAAGATATCACATAGAATGTTTGCTGGACAAGGTGGTAAACATTTGTAATCCAGCACTCTGGGAGGCTGAAGCAGAAGATTCATCATGAATTCAATGCCACCCTGAACTACATAGCAAGATCCTGTCTTGAAAAAAATGAAAACAATGTTTTGCCTTCTCCCTCAGAGTCCAATGCCTAATATCTTTAAATAACTCTCCCCCTTATTTGATTAATGTAGTCTGAACGCTCTTCTGTATTTTTCTGCCAATTGTTTTTCAGAATTGTCCTGTTACGTAGTAAAAGAAGAAATGTTCCTGGCAGAGCTGCAAGTTGAGGGGCCTGAGCTGCAGGTCTCTTCCATACCTAGGGGTGATTACACTCAGAACTACTTTTCATGGCACTCCCAGTCCGTACTTCAGCCTAAGCATGGGTACCCATGCTCATAGGCTGACATCCCCAAGACAGTAAGGAACACAAGATGAGCATTCTTCCTGCCTGCCCTACGAGGAGTCTTGTCTCATGGATCCCTTTCCTGCAGGACCTGTCACAGCATTTTCACCCCTCGGAAGACATCAAACTTGCATTGTTTCCTCTTGGAGAGCGTTCTGGGTCCCCTAGAAAGGTATTATTGCCTTCCGCAGCTCTTTCTGGAGTGAGGGTTCTCAGGACAGTGCATCTCTCTTCCTGGTCATTTTCTGATGTGACAATTTCTAGATTACCTATAGTGGACTATAAATCAGCTCAGTAACTTTACGCGAAGGTGTAAGATTCTCGTACAATTACACGTCTTTCAATGTATGATGAGAAAGACTTTTATTTTACACCACTCTGCCTCAAACTGTAGTTTTCTTTAGTGTCCTCCCACCAGGAGCACATTTCCCAAGATTCCCTCCATTTCAGTTGGATTTATTCTGGTCTTTGTTTGGGTCTGAGGCTGCTTCCATGAGGGCTATGTGGACAGTAAGCCATCTCGGGACAGAAAGGTATTCCTCATTGTTCCTGGTCACTCCTGGTGGGCACTGAGCAAGGCCAGAGCCATCAGAGCCTCTCTGCCTCCATCCAGCCCAGTCCTTCCGAAGCTGTATGCAAGCACCTTTGGAAAGGTGTGAGCAGATAATTTAAAGCAAGGACCTTGCAGAGGTCAAAGATCAGAATTCCTACCCTGATTACCGAGGCTAGAGTGTGGTAGTTGAAACAATGGAAGCAAGTGCCTATCATCCGGAAACCAAGAAGACAGTGTATTTTCTGCAGGACATGTTTAATTGATTATACTCTGGAATTTCGCCTGTAGGCTTTCAACCATAGGTGACTACAGAACCTTTTATTAAACTTTGGTGCAAGTCAAGACTCCCTGCCTTCCAAGTCTATCTCGAAACACTCTCCTTGGTCTTGCTTAGTCACACAGAGGGACTCAGACAAAGAAGCACCCTTACAACTCAGGTTTGAGATGAACCAACCTTATTTATTACTAGAACTTAGGGGAAACCTGGAGGGAAAGTGAAACAGGCAAGAAACTTCCCACCTCTTGTTAAGCACTCAGGACAGGGATGGATGCCTGCGCAGGCGCTCAGCAGATCAAGTGTCTCTCTCTGGTGCCCAGTCAGTGACACAGCTGTTAAACACGGCATGTAAGCAGCGTCTTCTCAGGAGGCTCTCGCATCTCTCACTGCACACCTAGGTGGGCAGAGCAGGGATCTGGCACAAGTGGCCTCAAGTCCGACCTTTCAGGTAAGGGTGCTGTCTCCAGGTGGGCTGCAGCAGCACCAGGGCCCTGGCAGAAGGTCTCCTGCTAGGGCACTCTTTGCTTCTGCTCCTCATGAATGGAGGAGGTTCCATTCATGAGGAGGCGAAATGAGGGCTCCAACCCTCCACATCTACCATCTACCACGCAGGAAGTGTTTATGAAACCCAGCTGGCGTTCCCCTGCCTGTGCCAAGTGCTGCCGTGACAGCTGAGCCTCACGTTCCCATCCAGCACACACATGGCAGATGCAGTATTTCCTGCCTACATGATCATGAAGGACATTTACAAGTACGCCTCAGCTTCTCTCTTCTTCCCAATTTATGGCTGCTTCCTCTCACCCAAAGTCAGGATGTCCTCAGTTATTGAACATGAATTTTCAAGTTAGCCTAGAAAAGCGCAGTTCAGAAGAAAAATCTGTTGCCAAGTGAAAGAGATAAAGATTCCTTGTACAATGTGTTTGTTTGAAGTAAGTAGTTGATAAGCTGCTGGCAAGAAGGAGTGAAACTCCCAGAAATACTATGTCCAATGGCAGAAAAGGCTGCAGACTGCTGTTCTAAACTGTGGGGCCAGTGGCTACCTACAGGCCCCGAGTTCTGTTGCACTCCTAAGGCACTGGGCTATGTGCACATGGAAACAGACACTGAGGCACAATGTTCCAAAGGACAGAGAGAAGTCCATTTGGGATGGTCAGCACCAGGAGCAAGAAGTCAGCAAGGCATGCGTGTGTGTGCCTGTGTGCATGTGTGTGTGAAGTAGGTGAAAAGATACACCAGCAATGGCCAGATAAAGGAGAAGCTTCAGAGAAGAGAATTGAAAATGAGCTGTTTGTTGTGGCACGGGAGGGTAAATGTTCCCTGACTCCTCTACTAGGTAATGTCTTATGGAAAACCTGTGTTGTTAACGAATACTTTGGTTTTAGTGCATTTGACAGTAGGAATATTTTTTGGTACTGGGGATTGAGCCCAAGGCCTTTGCACTGAGATACATCCGTTTGTTTTTGTTGCTTTGTTTAGAGACAGTTTCTTGCTAAATTAACTATGTTCCGGTTGAAATTGTAGTTGTCTTAGTTACTTTTCTCTCGTTGCTGAGACAAAATACCCAACACCCCAAATTAAGGAAGGAAGAGTTTATTTAGCTCACTCTTTGTGGAGGTTTCAGTCCACACTTGGCTGGCTCCAAGGCAGAGTGGCACATGGCAGAGGGCAGCAGTTCATGGCTATGAACAACAAAGCAACAAGAGCAAAAGGGGGAAGCATGGCAAGCAGCCTCTTTCCCTCCCTTACATATGCAAACTCTCTGCCCCAGGGCAGGTGTAGCACTCACACCCATAATCTCCGCATTGGATCATGGACCAATCATAAACTCTAGAAGCCTGCCCCATGACTGCATGAGGATTTGGGGAGACACCCAGACACACACCACAACAGTAGTCTTCCTGCCTCAGCTTCCCAGAGTGCTGACATTACAGGCTTGTGCCACCATACTCAGTGGTGAAGGAATCTTGAAGAGGTGCTAAATTTTCTTCTCAAGGAAGATAAGACACTATAGACATACATGCAGGGCAGAGGAGAGTCACTGTACATCCATAATGTGCCTTCTCAAGAAAGAGCCAATGCATAAAGTCATTGATTTTATTGATTTTAAAATTCTTTGTTTTAATACTGTCTTCTCATAAATGTGAACTTCTTTAAGTTCCCTTTTTGGTCACAGAAGATCTGTTGAAAAACCAAAAATGACAGCAGTGTATGGCTGAGGAGAGAAGGTCCACCTCAGGCTGACTTCAAACTACTTGGGCAAACAGTTCATTTTAATTTTCTACCTATTTATTGAAGCTTGGGTTTACATTCCATCTATCCAGACCATGAAGTATCATGGCACTTGTCACTTCACCAATAGGAACCAGCCTTTCGCCTCACTACATCCTTTCTGGTGGTGACAGTCTGTCTGAACCTAATGACCTCAGTACCTTCCAATGGAGAGTATTTTAGTACAATACACTTAATTTAAGCATATTAAAAATCTTCTTTTGAGATCACGATGAATTGTTCACATTATCACATTGTGTTCAAAAATTTAATTTTTAGCCCCACATTTAACATCAGTGAAATACGTAATTTCAATAGCAAATTCCAGTATTGTTTTCTCCAAGGAAATAATATCATGTAGACAACAGTATAGCACTTCTCAGATGCGATACAAACTGTTTCTAAACACCTATAAATCTCTTATTATGTAAGATTTTAGCTAAGTTATAATCTTGGTGCCCTTAATCTATGTACAGAAGGAGTTAGACTAGGTCACATGGCAAGTCCCTTAAAACACTTTCAGAGATTCTAAAATATTTGGTGAATATCTCTGAATCATGCTATCTAATGCATAATTTGCAATAGTGTTTTCTTACTAGAATCAAGATGAGTATGCTTCACTCTTTTGGATATTTGAAGTAAATGGAAAGATTTACTGACTACCTATGAAGCACTGGCTTTATTTTCCCCTATATCTGAGCCTCATGTTTTTACTGCCAACTGCATTACTACTCTCACTGCAGATTAGGAGAGTCAGGCATTTGTTTTATACTTACTTGTAATCTTGGCAAATTTAAAGCTTACATTTATAAAAGCAGATTAGACTGTGTCATAGTTACTTTTCTCATTGCTGAGACAAAATACCCAATGCCCAAAGCTAAAGGAGGAAAGGTCTCACAGTTTGTATGGTTCCAGTCCATAACTAGCTGACTCCCAGGCAGGCTGGCCTAACAGAGAGGCATTGCAGAGGAGAAATAGTTCAGTGGGCAGAAGGTAGCAAAGCAAGCAAGGGACAATCACAGTTCTTTCTGGCCCTTCTATCTTATCCAGGCTGCTTAGGGTCGGTAGGACTTACACTGTTAGTCCTAGTGCCCTTGATCCTAGCATTGCACCATAAATTAATCACAGTGTCACACCCTCTAGATCCAACCACCTTTGAAAAAGCCCCATCTATGAAACCATGAGGTTTTGAGGGGACATCTAGACACAAACCATAACAGATTGTATTTCTACAGCTTCTAATTGGCAAGTTATATAACCCTATTCAAGTTAAAAAATCTATTTCCATTTGTAATGGAAGTTAACTGCATTCAAATATCTCAGAAAGCAGGAGGCAACAGCAGTTACCTATACTTGTGCCAGACATTGTGCTAGGAATATTTATGGATATATATTTTTTAACGTTATCAGTCCCACAAGGTTAAGTGGGTAGTATCCTGATTTTAGCAGAGGAAACTGAAATTAAAAAGAATTAATAACTTTCTCTTTAGGTGGAAAATAGTTGGGAACAGAAAACAGTTCCTCTCCTAACTGATGCCAGTCTATGGTCCATCACTTTTCAAGCATTTTAATTGCTTGAAATCATTACCCTTTAAATCGTAACAGTAGTATTTCTGTATTTTCATTGAAGTTAAAAAATGCAGACATCTTTGAGACAAAGAGTGTGAAGATACAAAAAGCTACTGAATCCGTAGGGCCCCCGGTGTGAAATCCTGCACACAGCATCGAAGGGTCTCTTCTGCTACATTCACAGAGAAGAGCAACAGTACCAGCAAACACTCAGCATCCACCTTCGGTTGGTATGGAAATGCTCTGTAACCAACACCACATTGATGCCTCGTGACCATCCTGTGCTGATGCGGTCTCCTCTCCAGACTTCCTTCCACTCTAATTCCTCCTAGTCCTGCCTGTTTGTCAATCATTCAACTTTTCTAACTCTGTTATGCTATGACGTTCTTTTATGAGTGTGAAATTGAGGTTGAAAGTTACTATTTCTGTAAGTAAACGTCTCAAATATAATTAACCTCAGCCAACAAGAGAATTCACAGTGGTCCCAAACATGTATCTAGCTTCAGCAATACTTTGGCCAGTTGACTGGATGTCATTCACGAAAAACAAAAGAAAGTATAAAAGCACAAGCATTGGAAACTTTTCACCAATTATTGGATTGAGAAGGGATGAAAGCTTGAAAGCAGTTTTCACTCTCTGATAATGAAATATGCCTCTGCAGCATTTAGGGCAACTGTAACTTGCACACTAGTTTTAGTAAACACTGCTGATCTTGTGTGTGTTGGAAAAGGGGAAGCTTTATAGTGACAATTGGAGAAGGAAAGCAACAAAAAATATATATATAACCCAACCAAATTCTTCTGTACCGAGTTCTCCAAGTGATTTTAAAAAATAGGGAAAAGGTTATTATTCTCCATCCAAAAAAATCTATTGGAAACAAGTGTTCAAAAGACTTATAATGGATTTTAGAGTTCAATTGTTTATTAGTAGTTATACCTGGAAGCCTAAGAAATTCTCAATCCTCCCTCAAGACTAATTAGTGGGCTAGGACAATAATCCCCTTTTATAGGGACCAGAGCAGGAACACACTGTGGCACTGTCCCATCAAACATGCCATGCACTCACCCTGACTGTATGGGAACCAAAGCGAGGAACGCTACCCCTTCAGTCTAACACAATGTGCTCCTTGGCCTCACTGGCAGAGGCAGGTCCATGTCTCCTTCAGATTCAGGTAGCATTTCTATACTTACTGCTACCTACAGGGCTGAGTGTTTGCGGCAATTGTTTCAGTCCAACTGTCACTGATGTCACAACAGTGGAAGAGGCAGAGGAGTTACTAATAGTATCTAGTGGCTTCAAGTTGCAAATGGCATTAAAGGCCAGGGTTGTCATTAAGGGCCGATGACGTACAGGACAGCCAGCTGCCCACAGCAAAGGATTATCCAGCTCATATGTCAACACTGTGGGTTTGAGAAACCTTGAGTTACACGCAGGAAGTACATGGGGTGCTGTTGAGCTAGGAAGAGAGTTACGACAGACAGTGTAGAGCTTTCCTTTCATCTGAGGAGGCACACCAATTCATAGCTGTATTTTTTAAAATCTGAAGAATGGACACAAATTTATATTTAAATATTTTTTATTTCACAAAAAAAGCAACAGTGTTTGCAGTTACACATGCCTTTCAATCAGTGCTGGTCATATGCAAAACAAATTATCAGAAATATAAAGAAAAATAAGCCTTTCCCTTTATAAGTGAAATAACACAATTTGCATAAACAATATTATATATACATATTTTCAAAATCTTTCACAAAAGATTTTTATGATACAAATTTAGAATTCCATCCACAAGCTCAGACTGAAGGAATTAAAGATCTCTAAAGGTGTTTAAATACAAAAATGTAATAATACATTTACAATTTTCCAAGTAATTACTTTCCAAAGTATTGAAGGAGACTGTTCTTCACAGCAACGTGAAACACTTGGCTTTAATCAAGGCAGCTGTGAGACTGAGGTTTGTCTCAACATGAGCTTGCTGATTAATGCAAATACTCCAATTATGCTGTAATTCTCATTTTATACACACAAATGTATTATTTTACTGATGGTTTATACAGTCTGACTTCTGGAGCGTTTCATTCAGCTAAGCCATGATCTTTCTTTGAAGTATTTCAAATTAAGAACTATTCAAAAATATCACTAATGACTACCATGACTGATTCCAAAAAGGTGCCCCCTTCTCTTACTTAGGATCAAAGTTAAATGTGTCATGAATAAACTTTACTTTTTTCTACTGCAGCAGGTTAATTAATAGCAACATATAGGCTAATTTTTCAACACTAGAACCTGAGAGTTTGATTTAGTAAATAACGTTCTGAAAATTTTCTCCGAGTCCTATCACTCAGTGTTTCTTAAATAATGATATGGCAAATCTTCAGCATGGAATAGCATCACTATATATGTGAAAACAAAACAAATAATGCTAAAATGCTAAAAAGAGGGAGGGAGGGAGGAAGGCAGGGAAGGAGGGAGGCTTACACATGCATTCGATTTGATTCACAGACAAACGTGTAGTCATAACATTTACCATGTGCTGGACGGAGAGACAATGTGAAATGTGATATAAGAATGCCGAAAGCAAGCACACAGGCCTGGATGCGTGAAATGCACACAAAATACAAGAGTAATGAGGCAGCATTGGTTTAAATTTTTGAGTGAAACTGAAGATAACATTTACCATTCCAGGCACTGAAGACAAAAGGGAAAAACGAGCAGAAAATGGTTCAGCTGAGGCAGAATGGAGGAGAGGGGTGCAGCCACACCAGAGCTGTGGGTAGGAAAGGGCCACCATGTTCTGCCACATGCGGGTATTGAAAGAGAGAAAGGGCTTGTGCCAAAAATTTCTTTTGGATTAGTCTTGGGGTCCATGCTGTCATTCGCCAGAGCAATGACAGTAACTCAAAAGGTTCATTCCAAGAATAAAAGTTGTTTCTACTGGATACTTAAGAATATGCCACACATGGAACTGCACCAGAGTTTTGTAGATGAATCCAAATTCCAGGCCACAAAAAAGAAACAACTCTTCAGGGTCTTCAAAGGAGTTGCTGTGAACACTACTGCTGGCTTATCAGCTTCAGTGGCTTACCAGTTACTGGAGGATTAACCAGCAAGGAAGTTTGAACATGCTTTTACTCAGTACTGCCCTCTGCCTTTATGACAGTTACAAAAGGGGAGGCCCCTTTTACCTCCCCATTCAGCTTAACACAAAAAGTGCTGGGGCAGTTTAGCTTTCACAGCTCAGCCATATCCAGAGGCCCTCTGCGGGCTGACTTGCTGCAAGCCTGCTGCCATCAGTGACACCAGCACACTGCCACACCTCCCAGCCAGATGGCCGGGACCTAGTGAGCCTGCGCACTCAGAGCCCTGCAAGGGATTAAATATTAAGGGGAGATAACAAGGGGGAAAGAAACAAATTACAAATATAGATGTAGGTCTCCTAGGAAATAAAACCACCAAAAGGAACTCTAGCAGCTACTGCTCCATGAGAAAATACGTGGGAAAGGAAGAAGGCCTCTGTCACATGCTGCAGCTATTTCCCTTAAGTCCTTGCACGACCGTGCAGAGCAGTGATACAAAGCGAAACAAGGAAATGGAAATATATTTGCACTTATTCAGAATACCAAAAATGTACATCCTTTCCAGGCAAACAAGTAAGTAAAACACAGCTATTCTACTATTGCCCACAGAGGCAATCCAGGGAAGGGGAGAGTGGGAGGTGTGTCATACACTGATCCTCGATTTTCACTGGGTCCTCTGTGTACCCGTGCGAAGGACTGAGCACCCAGTCAACAAGATAGAGATTTACAGACATTTAAAAAGGAGTATATGCCCGTCTATTTCCCCTAGTCATTCCCAGTCCCAAGACCCCTCCCCACAAAAACCCCAAGTTATAAAACAATTGCCCTACAGGCAATGAGGGAAGGGGAGCAGAGGAGAGTTATCATACGTCCGGACCGTCGAATTTCACTGCGTATCTACACGTCCCAGCAAAGAACTGGGGTCTACAAGAAATAACATGGAATACAGCAAACACTTACACACATTTCATAATATATATGTATATACCTAGACCTGTAGCCAAAAAGAAATTAGACATCTATTCTACCATTGCCCAGCGGGCAATTAGGAATGGGGAGTATAGGAGATTTTTCATAGAGTCAATCTCAATGTTCATTAACTACCTAAACAGTCATGCAAAGGACCAAATTCAAAATGAAGTCAATGCCCAAAAAGGGCAAAACTATTTACACACATATATTATAGTTTAATGTTTATATACAAAATGAAATATAAATATTTTCTAACAAGGCTATTGCCCATTAAAACCCACAAAAAACTGAAAACACAAATCAAGCCCTGCAGTAATCATACATTATTCCCTATGCACCCAGGGTACAGGGGAAGGGAAAAAAGCTGGACCACAGCCCCGGTCTGAGCCGCTCATTATATCCGATACCTAAAAGTCCAAACAAAAATAACGTGGCTGGGAGTGTAAGAATGAAAAAAGTAACATACTTTTATATACATTTAAAACACACAAACCCCAGAGCCCCCACTCCCATCTTTGCCAAAGAAACCCAAACAACTACTCTACCAGCCATTGCCCAGGCAGGCAGTAAGGGCAGGGGAAGAGTGGATTTTTTTCATAGAATGAATCTTAATTTTCATTACGTACTAAGCGCCAAAATATGACTAGGTACAAAATGAAGTGCCAGAAAAAAGGAACAAAAGTATTTATATAAAGATATAAAAGTACATACCCCATTCTTCTGGGTGGGTAGAGTTAAAAAATCTATGTTACACTGCAACTATTGCCCATCGAGGCAATACGGGAAGGGGAAAGGGGGAGATTTTCATACATCCGGACCTCCATGTTTCATTAGGTACCTCTATGTCCACGCAAACGACTCGGTACAAAATGAAATAACTAATAAAAAATCACACTCACACAACTATACACATTTAAAAATGCACATATACTGCTATTAGCCTCCACTTTTAAAAAATTCAAAATATTTTAAAATTATTGCTCACTCAGATCAAAAGGAAAAGGGAGAAGAGGAGGCTGTTACACATCTAGAGTCCCGCAGTTTATCAGGAACTCACATATCCAAGTAAAGGACTGGCACCCAATGAAATGTTCTCATAGGAGCAAATCATATACACACATTTAAGAAAGTATATACCCCCAATACCCACAGAAGCCCTGCAACTGTCAACTACTCTACAGACACTGCCCACATAGGCAGCATGGGGAAGAGGAGAAGAGGAGACTTGTCATAGAATGATCCTCAGTTTTCTTCATATATCCATATAAAGGACAGATATGAAGTAAAAAACCTATAAAAAACATTTATATACATTTTAAAAGTATATATTCTTATTCTACAAGCACTTTTTCTACTCTGGCAAGAAATTTTCAAAAAACTTGAGCTATTCTAGAAGGTTCTGCCCAAATAGGCAATAAGGGAAAGGGAGAAGGGGAGACGGTTATACATCTGGAGCTCTATGGTCCATCAGGTACCTTCTGGTCTGGGTACCCAAAGAATTAATGCAATAGAGCACTGAGAACAGATATGTACATATATACAAACATTAATATACCTCCCTGCTCCCCATCTCCTCTGCCCAAACACCCTGCCCCTTAAGACTCTGCTTATCTACTGCCCAAGACACAGCAGAAGCAGGGGAGGAGGCAGCAACTATCACACAACCTGGCCTCCACGTTCCACTAGCTACTTTCACAGCCATGAGAGGGACACAGCACAAATGCATCCGTAACACAATGCAGCAGCAAGTGCACTTATATACACCAAGTACATTCCCACTCTCTCCGTCACCCCAGACAAAAGTAATCTATAAGCTACTGCCTCCAGAGGCATTTAAGGAAAAGAGGTGTCATGCTCTGAACCCCAATTTTCGTTAAGTATACATGCATCCATGCAAAGAAACAAGAATAAAACAAAACAAGAAGTGGCAGAACAGTGATACACACTTGAAAGAATGACAGACAACCTAATTCCTCAGGCTAGACAAAAGCAATAGCTCCAGGCACTACTTTGTTAGCTCTTGTCCACGCAGGCAGTGGGAAGGGCGCTGAGCGGGACAAGGCTGCACTCATGGGCTGCCATGGCTTGTATACACGTCCACCAGAGGGAGGAAGACAGTCCAAAAGAGAACAACACTCCCAAGGCCGCAGCAAATCCTTTGTACACACTTTTAAAAGAAGCTGTCTTCCCAACACAACTCCTCCTTTCAAAAAAGGCAAACTAGTGCTGTACTACTTCGTAGCTACTGCCTGTAACAGGGGATATGGAAAGGAGAGAGATTTTCATTGGACAGCATTTCACTTTTTATCAGGACACAATTTATAGAATTATAAAAACACCTAAGACCACACATGTACATTTTTTAAAACTACCCCCCAAGAAACACTCAAAAACATCGCTCAACTCTTCTACTCGCTGCCCACACGAGCACGGAGCGAAGGGAGGAGAGGAGATTTACCGCACTGTCCACCTCCGCTTTTCATTTAGTACTTGCCAATGCAGAGGACAAAGCACAAAATAAAAAATTGCAAAACCCAGCAAAACTGTCTACCTTAGTTTAAAAATATACAAATGGGAGGGGGAAGCTTTTTGAAAATTGAGTTAATTCCAACAAAAACTTAAGTAAAGAAGGCAACAGGGAGGAGAGGAGCGTCGTACCCACAACCCTGGTTCTTACATAGGCCTGTGTGATCCAACCCAGCTCTAGCTTTACAGCTCAGGCCAGGAACTGTTCTACCTGGTGACGACACATCAGAGATGCTTACACCTTTCCTGCAGCTGCATGACATGCCTGGCAATTACATAAACGTTCAGAAACCTGACAGTAGACTATGGTGCCAGATACTGTAAGCTCAGAACACTCTTTTAAAACCCAGTCCAATACTAGGTTATTAGTAATGTAACAAACTGAGCCCTCAACTTTAATTTCTTACTTCCCAGTATGTATTCAGAAAGGATTCTGTCTGGTGCCCAGTCACATGGAGGCAGCTTGATTTGGTCCCCATACCGAGGACTCTTTTCATAACTCCTTTGTTCTTACAGTAGCTGAAGCCCCATGAAATGAAAACAGGTATGTCAAAGAAAAACTAGAACTTAAGTAGAACCTATGATACAAAGTTTGCATACTGAAACAATGACAGCAGTTTCATTTGAAGAGACTTAAATAAAACAAGATAAAGGCATAATCTTATAGTGGAAGCTGCCACTACATGTAGATTAATACATATATTGTTTTCAATTTAACAGAACAGACTGGACCCCTCCAATTCCTACTTTCATAACTTTTCAAATCTCTGAAGTGTAACTCTTTCCTTCTATAACTACAGATTTCCAATTTAGTCTTCCCTAATAGTCTATCCTGTACCTTTTATATTACATTCATACTGTAGACCATTTCTCTGCAATGAAAACTTACTGAAGCCCTATATTCAAGTACTCAGTTGTAGCAGGAATCTATGTGCTTATCTAAAAAGCAGATTGTGACTTCTGTGCTTCAATCTGAGTTCCCACAAACATGCACAGGAGAAAGTTTTTGAGAAAAAAATATGTAAACTACCAATATAGTAATTCTAAGTTCTACCTTTTACTTAACTTTATATTCCTAATTTAAGAATTAGTTTCAAGAGGTCCCATATAAATGGGTCAGTATAGCATTAAACATGGACCTGTGTGGAAAAAACTTAGGTGAGGCCTACTAAACTATAAAGAACTGAGGGAAAGGCAGAAATAAAATTGCAATTACCTATCCAGTATCATAGGAATGAACGGCCTTTGAGTATAAAGATAGCAATGGGTCATGAATTACCTTTTTAGCCCATATTTTGATAAAGTCTCACTTATAATACCCCATACTACACACTCTCTCTCTCTCTCATACACAAACACACACCACACACACACACACACACACACACACACAAATTATATAATTTAAGACAAGATTTGCCATATGCAGAGTTAACATATTTTAAAAGTAAAGATGGGCAGGTAAAAGTGAAGAACCTTAACTGATTTTGAGAAGTAGTAAAGTTTAAACTCTGTATTAAAGTGGAAATTAGTAATACAACATGGTTTAAAAAAAGCAACACGACAAAAATTCCTCAAAAATTTAGTATTCCTCACTCAGAAAATACAAAACTCACACTACCTTTCAATATCTACTTAATCATCATTCATTTACCAAACCATGAGAGGAATAAAAATCTATCACCTTAGTTTCAATGTCTGTAGATGCTTTTGTGATTCTCAGAAAATATTTTCTGCTCAAAAACAGGGAGACAAATGTTTAGAAAAGACTAAGCTGGGGGAAACACAGTAGGGTTAAAGCAGGCTATCTTTTAGCTTGAAAGCCTTTTAAATTTTGTTATATAAAAATATTTTCATAAAATAAAATAGAATTTTATACACAGCCCCACATATTCTAACTTTACATCTGCTGAATAAAAAAGGGGATCTTTCCCATTGTCTCACTCTGTGGAGTGTTTTAAGCGCTCATAAATGAGTAACTCCAATTTTTATGTACATAGACACTGTTTTAAACAAAATATAAAGTTCTCAAGAGTTATTACGAAGAAAATGTCTCTCCTAAGAAACAAAGAAACAACAATCTAGATAGGTCTGCATAGCTCAAAAAATTCAAGTACAGTATTTTTCCTTCAGGAGGAGTAGAAATGCCGCATGATTGTGGATATCTTCTCCCAGTTTCCTTCTTTCTTTCTTTCTTTGGCCACTCCAAAGTGGAATGCTAGTTTGGCCACAATAAAAGAAAGACTATGATTTCGTTTTCAACCAAAGAAAAGCACATTTTTAGTAGTGGAAAAACTCAGAGCCCACCATATTAAACGTAAATTCCGCTTATTCTTATCCCACATTCTCCTTTGTTTCTTTAAGGTACTATGGTGAACTTCAAATAAAAATTTGTAACTTCTCAAAGGCCCTGTTTTAAAATATGTTTCTAATATGCCAGTGTAGCATATAAAATGAAAATGTACACAGGGGTATGTTTGGGAGAAAAGTGTCTACAATCTGTGAAGGCAAAGTTATGACAAAAAACACCAGTGTTTACAGAATGTTTACCACAAACACAGAAATACTTATTTATAACAGAAAGTCAATCTAGGGCAAGAGTGATGGCTGTGTTTAGACCTGGGGGATACTGGCATTTTTGAAGAAAAAAAATAATTACAATTAACTCAGTCTGGAATATTCTCCTGTGGTAAAACTATACAATATAAAGCATAAAGTGTTAAATACTTGCACAATTTAACTTTTTGGCCTGCTTTAGTTATTCAATACAACAAAAAATTTAAAAATTCTGTAGCACCTGACTATTCTGCAGGAAAAAAATATAGGTATCATTTAAACTTTTCTCAGAAAATAAAGGATTACTCAAAACCCCCAATGCAAGTAGATCTGCACACCTGAGGTCAGTACTCTACAGTCAGAGGTTTCAATGTCTTCATCCCAGTACTTTTTGAGTCTAAATTTGTACCACATTCCACTAGCATCTATCAACAAGAAACAACAAATAGCCTACACGTCGCAGCTTGCGAAGATGGTGGCTGTTGTGGTGTACCTTTCCTGTTTCACTCTAGGATCATTTTCCAGATCCTGAGAAATAGAAGAGTTCCCAAACCAGTTTTCCCCCATTGGTATTTCCTCAAAGTAGAAAAAATATTCATTGATTTTGTCGATGACTGGCATATAGATGAATATAATGTAATAAATACACACCGCCTAAACACATTTCAGAAAAGACAGATGAAAAACATAGTTGGGCCCTGAGCTTACTAGAACTCCTATGAGTGCAAACAACTTGGCAGCCATCCTAGATTCACCTCAGTTTTTGCAAAAGCAGCAGAGCCCAAGTTCATCAGCTCTCTGAATGGGTGTCAAGATAAGGTGCAGTTTGCATGCTACAGCCACAACGTCAGGGTCTTCAGGTTCTGCTCCATCCACTGCATATTCAAATGAATGACTTCTAAAGCCTCCTGGACACACCGAAGTCGAAAGGTTGTCTCTGACTGATTTTCAAAAAATGTCTGGACCTGTAAGTTCCACAGAAAAGCATTTCAAAGGAAGATAGGAACGGTAAACTTCTGCTAGCTCTGTTCATCCTTTTAAAAAAAGCTGTAATTTATGGTGGCCATGCTGACATCTGAAAGCAGTTAAAAGAACTTTACCATCCATGCTATCTATGTGGAGTTCTCAATCAAGCATGGTGACATCTGAAGTGATTTTAAAAATACATTTTCCTTACTCCCACCCAAAGAGGAGCT
Source organism: Dinomys branickii (assembly GCA_004027595.1). NCBI lineage: Eukaryota > Metazoa > Chordata > Mammalia > Rodentia > Dinomyidae > Dinomys > Dinomys branickii. The sequence continues at coordinate 34,997 of PVLD010008801.1, read as the reverse complement.
TTTCTAACTTAAAACAGTAATGTTCGAGAAATAATGAGTGTGAACAGGGCCGGTGCTATAGACTCACTCTTCCGATTGCGTGCTCACACACATTACTAGTACCAGGGAGACAAGGGAATAGTGCTGAGTACAATCGGAGTTTTTCTTCCTTGCCACATGTTTAACTTTCTAAAAGTAATCTCAATATAGAATCATTAATAGTGATGAAGGCAGACAGAAAGAAGAGATGAGAATCATTGTGAGAAGCTTCCATCTTGCTTAAACTGAGAAGCCTGAGGGGAAAGAGTTCTCTAGTCTGCCTATAGGCATTTTATTTCACCAACCTCGGAAAAATGTGCCTTCGTTGAAAACAGGTGAGTTGATCCAGCAACAATATTTTGAATGGTATAGGACCCCAGATGGAACCTGAAGAAACACAATATAAGAGAGAAAAAATGAGACAGCTGCTGGTCAGCAAAGCACTGTTTCTGAATGAAAAGCAAATGTTTTAATGCTGAAGGTAGGGTGGAGTCCTACTCCTGGTAACGAGAGCCTGGGCAGTCATAGCAGTGAACCTTTTAGAGTTCTCAATGGTAATAAACAGTCTGCTGGGCCATGCATGTCACAGATGTGCCACCACTGCATTACACTTACTGTTAATGGGAAGGAAAGATGGGTAATCAAGGGGGGGATGTCCAGAATAGCCAGAGAAATTTTTAAGCATTTGATTTTTTCAAAGACCATATCACCGACAAATATCATGACTGCTTTAAAAGAAAGAAAGACAGAAATCTCTGTGCTCTCTAGCTCTAGGGATGTGAGGTCTGAGTTCTAAATGATGCCTTGGCAATGAAGAGCTATTTCAACATGAATAACTAAACAGCTGCTCTGAAATCATAGTCTGTGGCTGTGTGGTGCTGAGGGGCCAGTCTTGCCTGTCCTTGATTTGTACTCGAACATCACTTTTAAGTGACCTATGCTTGGAGATTATATTTATAAATGTAAAAAATTCTGGGCATTTCAGTGACACTGAAAAGGCATGTGGTTTTTTCCTACAGGTAGAGCACCAGACACTGCTATGCACTGCTTTTTCAAATGCAAAGCACTAAAGGTCACTCTCTGAGAAACTTACTTCTGAACAAGCTTATCCCAGTTTTCTTTGACAAAATCCCACGCCAACAAGTGTCCAGGAAAACTTCGGCTCACGGTCCTAACGATAAATGACAACTTTTGTGTTCGGATGATATCTCCCTCGAGGCTACTTTTCATTAACCTGAAAATCAAAACAGATTTAGTCTCCAAATCATTCATGAAGAAGCAATGACTAAAATTAGTTCTGGTTTCTTAACTAAAGCTACACGGCAACTCTAGGGAAGTTAAGTGTTAGTTTAGTTTAAGGGTAATCTATTGACTGAAAATGTGTTTCCTCTACTAAATGAAGGAAGAACTCAACAAAATAGGCAGTTACACATACAGCCACATAATAGCAGCTCCTGATTCGGTAAGACATTTAGAAAACAAATTTTGGAAGAATTTATTACAATTATGGAGAGCCATAGGACTTTTTTTCCTGGTGGAAACCACATTTGATTTGAATAGGCAGGCATGGAACTACTTTTAAAAGATTGGGCTGTTTAAATGGTTTGACAGTGAAGATACATTTCAGAATAGATGTTTATTAATAGCATTTATTGATATTATGTAGGAAGTGATGCTATTGAGTTCTACAAACAACAGGCTATGAAGAAAACATTTATTACATATCTCCATTTTATAGTTGAAGAAACTGTAAAGGTTGTGTAATTGTCATAGAGTTCACTAACATCTGAATGTATGCAGCTGTTATCTACCATGCTGTACTAACCAGTCATAACTAGGGTAAACTTAAATCCCAAATACCATCTGGTGGTATTTTAGGAAAGGACAGAAATCCAAATGCCTGAGATGTGGTAAGTGAACTACATTATAATGCAGCCAGACTTTGAAATACTACACAGACATGAAAATACTATGCAATATTTATGAAGCGACTTGGCACATCTCAGAGACTGATCATCCAATAAAAATAGTGTGAAATACTGGGTCTAGCATAAATCTATGCACACACGCATGGATGTGTATGCAGACTGAATATTCTTTATGCAAAATGCTGGTGTTTGTTTGCTTTGGTCAGAGGATGGCCACCAAAACATCTGTTTAAAGTGCATCTTTGAGAAAGTGGGTCTGGGCAGGTGCTGAGAATGTCTCTGGGACACTATAAGGATTTATCTGCACACAATTACATGAGAGAAGCAATGAACCCCAGGTGCCTCCATCTATTCTTGGAGTGAATTTCAATGGCAGTGCCCTAACTCCAGACACTTTCACAGTCTTCTTAGCTACCTAGAGCTCTTTTACCTGCCACTGCCTGGTGATGTCCTCATTACCACCCTTCTTTTTCTTTTATTTTAAGAATAAAGGAAGAAAACATATTAACAAACAGACATCCATTTACAAAATAGTGTAAGAATAATACAAACAATACAGAGTTACAAAGTGATAGGAAATTAACAATGGTTGTTGTATTACATATTGATGTCTTCACAGTGATTTCTCAGGAAAACAAATAGAGACATGCAATAGTGATCAAACCAGTAATCATTACCTGTGTCTTTCAGTAAAGCAATACAAAACAGTAGTACAACTGTAGCTATCCTGTATGTACATACATACATGATTTCCCCTTCTTTCCCTTCTCCTTTCCCACACCACAGCTGCCCCTTACTTTTGAGCATTTTCCTTTCATTTCACAATATCTGTCATACCTCCTAATTTTTATTCACCCTTTCAGGTTCTTACACTAGTGAGACAATACATTGCTTACACATGCAGGTCTGATTTATTACACCTATGAGTATGGTGTCTAGTTGTGACCATTTACCTATAAAAGGCTCGAGTTTATCTTTCTTTATAGCTGAGTAATACTCCATTATATATATATACTGCCCTTCTTTTACCCATGTGAAAATTATTTCCAGGCTGTCATGAACTGGACATTAAAATGGAAAAGTATGAGAGATACATTCACATGAAGATAGAACATATAATCTTTTTCATATTAACCTTTTCTGAACTATCTGCACTTTCAAAGTGACAACCAGAACTGAGCAATACTTTGGTCCAAAGAATGAAGTACTACTCTGGCATTAACATGTCAAGAGAAGACATTTGTGAGTGGGAGCAGGGGGGGCTGTGATTGAAAAGCAGATTCTGCTCATCTGTAAAGGTTAAGTCCCCCAAACAAAGGCCCACACGCCACCACTCAGTCGGGTCTAGCGATGACAAAACAGGAGGAAAGGGAGCTCTCACTCAGGAACAAAGATTTTATCCTGTGGTTTCCATGCCACACACTTTTTGGCATGGCTGCCTACCAGTAAAGTCTCCGTGTATCAGGTGAACCGGCAAGAGCTTCAAGTATTTTGTTTTTCTCGGCTTCAGAGTCTATGGAAACATACTTGCTTAAGAGGAATGACCAGCCTGTATTCGTTTTTGCTCCAACCTTGAACACAGCTGTCATAACATCAGTAGGCAGGCTGGAAAACAGATGGTAAAACATGAGAATAAGAAAAATTCAGAATAAAAAGGTAAGGAGCTGACTGTTGGTGCTTTGGGAGTTGGAGTAGCTGATAACTATAAAAGTCTTAATTATGCAAGAGTCAAAAAAGGTAATTCAGTGACTCTTATTTTCCCCTTATGCATTGAACTCTCACAAAGAACCAGACAGGCAGCTCATATGGGTATGGTGACGCAGGCTTGTAATCTCAGCACTGGGAGTGCCAGGAGGACTGTGAGTTTGAGGCCAGCCTGGAGCTACATCGAAAGCCAATGTAAGTCACACAGTGAGCTCCCGGCTAAACATACAACAAACAAAATAAAACAAAAAACAGGCAGGCAAAGAAAAAGAGACACAGTCCATGCCCTCTGGGAATTCCCGGGTTATTGCCAAATATAAGTCATGAAATAAATATACAGAGTACAATACAATGTGGTAAGTTCCATGGAGTGAATGCAGCAGGAAGTGTCTGGGCCATGTGGAGAGCAGAGTCTACTGTCTTCATTAAGATTTCAGGGCTGTGAAAGACTTCAACTCAACTTTCTAATTGATATTTGGATCTTCACTCCATGATGTGCATATCCTTTGGCAGTTCACTGTGCTAATAAAAGTCTGGAAGCTAACGGTACTGTTCTGAGTACATTGTGTAATTGTAGAGGCCAAGGATAACTTGTATTAAACTCACAATATCACAATAAATTTAGTATTAAAATATTTATATATAAGTTTTTCTTTTTATGATTTACATATATTTTTTGGTGCTCCTCTTTCTATATATATTCAACATACTTGAGCTCATAGAATAAAAGTAGAATATTTTTACCAGGAGCAAGGCGGATGAGGGACTGGGAAGTTGTTTAATGGGTAAAGAATTTCAGTTTTGCAAGAGAAAACAATGCTCTAGATACTGGTACACTCCACATGATTTACTTAGCACTACTGAACAATATACTAAAGAGTGGTTAACATGGCCAATTTTATATATATTTGACCACAAGTGATTTTAAAGTCTTGTTTGGTAACACAGATGCATAGAGTAGATCTATATCAACATTCAGTTTTATAACATTTATGGCCTAGGAAGGAACTGATGTGAGCAGATACATAATTCACCTTTGAGTTCCATTAGATGCCACCCATTCATCAAATAGCTTCATGGCAGCAGTGCTGCAGTTGTCCAGGTCATGGGCACAAGCAAATTCCAGCAAGACTGTGCGCAGCTCTCGCGTGGATGGGGGGCCCTCATCAGTCCAAGTTTGCTGTTGGATTTGGTTTTGAAGCAACATGTGTACCCTGGTCTACAGAGACAAAATGGATTATAATACACTAGTAGCAATTTGGACAGTTGGAAAAATCAGGACAACTATATTTCTTTTCCCCATGAGGAAAGAAGGGGCATAAATATTATTTATTAAATATCAACTGACAGATGCAACCCAAATGACACATCACACATGACACATGCAACCCACCTTATTCCAACACAGCTGGAATAAGACCATCCAACAGAAAAAGCCAATATGTAAGGTTAGTTATAGCCAAGGAGGACTTTCAAGAAGGATACAACACAGAAAGCATTAATAGTGTTTGCGCAGTAGAGAAATGTTATGCTAATGTACACTAAGAAGTTATTTTCCAGTCAAAAATATTCCCTATAGCCACTGTTAGAAGTTGGCATTTTCTGATTCTATGACTTTAGAATCCAAAAACCCATTAAACAAAAAGAAAAAGATATGTAATTTTATGTTTATTGATGGTTGATGTTTAAAAGTTCCTGTATCAAATATTAAAAGCATATTTACCATATCAACCAGTTTGATACTGTAAATTAATCTAACCAAATTAACAAAATAAATAAAGGCTGCAGGTAAAACAGTTGTTTAAAATCCATTTCCCCCAACTTTTTATGCAACATTTTAAAACCTATAGAAAAATGCAATAATAGTAAATATCCATATGCTATTCACCTAGATTTGTAAGTTTTTAACACCTTTTCACTTACTTTGCTTCTGTATATGTAACACTATACATACTTTCTAGTTTTAGCTGAAAGATATAAGCCACAGATATCTTATTTAATTTGTAAATATTTTTAGTTTGCAACTCCCAGAAATAAGAATATCCCCCTAGATAATTAAAATATCATATATAAGAAAACTGAGAATTATTCAGAAGTATCATCTACTACCTTACCCCTCCCATTCTTATAGCTATTTCTGAAAGTATGCAACTGTAAAAAGTATATTTGTATTAAGGAATCAAAAACCAATGTTTTCATTTCTTTCCTTTGTCAACACCTAAAATAAATCTTATTTGGAGAGTTTTAAACTGTCGAGGCTACGTTATCAGCAGACTTTCTCTAAATAATCTTTGAACAAGTCTCTTGAGATGAACAGGAGACTGAAAGAAAGTATCTGTGGGAGAAGGACTTAAAATCTGTGCTAATATGTCCATCTGCCTTTGCTGGGTTCTAAACAACAGAGAACAGCCTCCTTGTGGGGTGTACAAGTGGTAAAGCTGCGAGTTACCGGGTGGACATGAGGTGCAAAAATACATGCCATGCTGACTGACAATGCAGGAGAGCCCCCTGGATGCAGCTGACTGTGTGAGGACATGCTGTCTTCAACTGCCCTGACCCTTCCAAAGCATGGTAATACAAACTGTCCCAAATGACAGAATAAGAATAAAAGAAACTTCAAAGCTATTCACAACTGGCAAATAAAAACAACAATGTGAGGAGGGAAAGGTTATATATTTTTAAAAATTATTTCTAAAACCTCAGTGGAGAACCATAGTAAGGCTATGTGTTCATAAAAACACAAAGGAGCTAGTGGGAAGAAAAATAGCACTTTAACATACTGCACACAAAGAAAGCCCAATGCTTGGAGATGCGATGGCTAATTCCTTACATGAAACCATTACGCCATTGGAATCTCAGGATGAAATTCTGCTAGTTTCTACATCAAATCATTAAAAGGGGTTTTCCAAACAGTTGGTTTTAAATATATTTCAAATTTTAATAAAAATTTTATTGAAAACAGTAAATAATTCTACTTTTAGAAAAATCCTACTGTTACAAAATAGGATCATTTTAATATGTAATTAAAGTTATATTTTAACATTGATATTAATGAAGAATGGCAGGTGGTCCTATAAATTACCTTTCCCTTTCAGAAATAAAATGAAATCTGTTTTTCTATAGTTTCCAAGTTAATTTTTAAAATTCAATCTCATTAATACAGTAAAAATGGCAAGTACAGAAAGAGACACAGATGGACAGGTTATATAAGCTACAAACACTGGATATGTTATAAAATCCAACAACACAAAAAGGTTTTAAAAATAAAACAGATAAGAAAAGATGTTGGCACTTATGTTATATATTATATTTTGATTTACTGCTTTAATTTTACACTGATACACCCAGGGAGTTCTTTCCTGGGTCAACTGAGTTTCTTAACATGATATGTCTGTTTTTATTGCAAAAGGTTTACTCCACCAGTGCCTCATATGTCAGGGAATGACAGATTTGTAAGTGATAAAACAGGAATATGGCTAGCGCATCAGACATTAACATCAGATGTGAGTAATTTAACACAGTTCGAACATGCCCTCTGACCCAGCCTTCACAAGACCATGGCATACCTCACAAAATGAGGCATACATCTCGTGCACCCATGTACCACAATTAGCAAGAAGTGTACAGAATGCTCTGGTTACACTAACAAAATTTAGACACTAAACTTAAACACTGATACACCTGAACACTGGGTCCACAGAGTACAAATATCTGCCATCTCAATTCCAAACCTTAGTGTCAGCCTTCACAGTTTGACTATTTAGATGCTACCAGAGTGCCCTAAGAGTAGAATAAGAACTTTAAAGAAACAGGTTCTCCCCTCTGATGAACTGAAGCCAACTTGGCTTTTAGCTAGCAAGATAAAGACTCACAGTAGTGAATGAGTCCCTGGTTCTAGAAACACACTAAACCTGCTCCTCACTCTTGTCCTGCATCCATCAGTCCCTTGGATCCCACCTTGCAGTACCTATTAGAAGTGTGCTGCTCCTAATAAGACAGATATGCCCAGAAAACTGGAAACCATCCAGGATGAATATACGGCAGGAAGAGGAGTTACTTGAGTGCCAATAACAAAAGATTCAACTCTCTGAACTGAGTTTAACACCTATGTTTTCAGCACAGGAATAGTTTGAGGTGTGTATTTGAGATGAAGATCTAAGCAGTGCTAAAGGAGAGAGAAGGGAGGGAGGGAGAAGAACAGATTCTGGCATCATGAAACTAAATTAGCTGCCAAACCTGTGAGCTGGTAAACATTGTGCCTTTACATAGGGAATATGCAGAAACGAAACTATCAAATTGTGGGGAAAATGAATGGCACGTACTACTCTTATTCACTGATACCTCCACTAGGTTGCATAGTGCCCGCCCCCATTCAAGTTTACCTGGAATTTGCAAAAGTAATCTTACTGAGGAGGTGTCTTTGAAGCTACAATCAAGTTAAAATGAGGTCTCCTGAGTCACGCTGGCTCTCACGGGTATGCTCTGAAGAACAGAGGAACGGAAACCCAGAAGCGCAGGGAGAATGCACTGCTGACAGAAGCAGGGCCTGCAGTGACGTATGCACAAGGCTTTGCCAGCAAAAGACTGCTGGCAACACCCTGAAGCTAAGAGAGGCAGGGAACAGATTTCACTTAAGAAGATACAAACTATCCCGCCAACACCTTGGCTTTGGCCCTCTAGCCTCCACAGTTATTACAGAAGAGATTTCTGTTACATTTAGACCCGGAATTTCTAACAGTTTATTATAGAAGCTCTAGGAAACTAATAAACTACCTCAATTGGTATTGATTTGATGTGACATTAATCATGCCCAAAGACATTCTATAATTAACATTCACAGATGTGCACACACACACATCAAATATAATGGTGCTGGACTGACTAGGTACCCCTACTGGAAATAATGAATCTTGATGTCTACTATACATTATATGAAAAAATCAATTCCAGATCCATCACAGATCTAAATGTAAAAGGTAAAATAAAAGTTTTCAGAAGTAAATATAGAATATTTTAGAGAAGACAAAGATTTCCTACATTAAAATTAAGAATTTCCATTAATCAAAAAATCATTAAAAGAGTGAAAACATATTTGGAAATATATATGATCAACAAAAGATTCATATCTAGTATATATAAAGAACTCTTATAAATCAGTAAATCAAAAGCAGACAGTTTAATAGGAAAATAAAAGAGTAGGACAATTTATAAAAATAGTAAGCATGGCCAGGATATAGCATACCTAGACTTTGTATACACTGTTGATAAAAATATAAATTGGTACAACCATGAAAAATTATTTGATAGTACAGTACTGTCTATGCATGTTATAAAGCAACAATTCCATTTCCAGATGCATATCATATAGAAACTCATAATTGTGTTATTTATTATCCAAAACACAAAAAGCCAATATGCCCCACCCTCAGCAGCTGACCTGGTTAACAAATGTCCAATTTTCTTACACCAGCAACAGAAAGTCTACGTTAGAGTCTAAGTTACCTTACAGAGAAGTAATCTGCATAGTTTTTGCTAATGCACACAAAAATTATTTTAATAGTATTTAATACTATTAGTAACATTTTAGATATAAAAGAACTCACTAGTTGACAACTTCATTTTCAAGTAGATAACTGGATCGGTGTTTGTCCTTTTAAATCTTAAATATATAACTGCTTTAATGTAAAATCTTAGCTTTAAAAAGAAAAAAGTTAGCAAGAAGAAAAGGTTTAATTTTTCTAACAAAAAGGTAGTCCTGGAAGGATGCCACTGCTGGAATGTAAATTAATTTAAAATACAGCAACGTATCACGGAGCGGAGGCTCCGCAGTGAAACTAATCTGGGTTTGAACCTCAATTTTATACTTTATAAGGTAAGCGACTTTGGGGGAAGTTATTTAGTCTCATTTATCTAATGGGCGTAGGAGTGTCTATTTTGGCCATGTGTAAGGACTAAATGAGGTAATCTACATAAAACACTAAGCGGAGTGTGCAGAATATACTAAGCACTGAGATGCATTTGTTACTGGTGTGTTTCACACTGACTGAAGGTTATGGCGAGCCAGGCTATGTTGCTGTTACTTATTTCTCCTAGGGCTGCAAGCTGAAAGACTTGTGAAAACACAAACAATAAAAACCTGAACCTGAGAAGAGGCCTCAGAAAGCCTCTCACTTAAGCACGGGCAGGGGAAGGGGGCCTCTTTAGAGTCAAACCAGAAGCCTGTGTGTGTAGGGGTGTGCTTTTCGTCACTCACACGGCCCTCTGCCCTGGTGCCCTCTCCTCTGAAAATGACAAGGAACTCATCATGGAAGATGTGCAATGGGTCAACAATAAGGGCAGGAAAAAGGTGGTTTTAAAAATGATTTTATCCTACCCTTTCCTTTCCCAGTATAGATACCAAAACCCTACAAGACTTATTCTCATTTCTAGTCCAATACTTTCTTCTTTTTCCTAAAAGCTGCCTTTTGCCTGGGTCCCTGGAAAACTTGATTTTAGAAAGCAAGCCCTGTTGTCAGAATATGCTGATTCAGAGGACCAGATAAAAAGAATTTATCATCTTCTTCCTAGCTTTAAAGACTCAAAATATAGTTTATCACTGAAAGTGTCTAGATAAAAACTGCTGAGATCAAGTGATCGGAAAGCATCACCTGATGGAAAGATGCAGTCCCCACTAATAAGGCTCCTTTAGTGCTTGCTAAAATACTCCTACCCACCACCATCACCACCCAGTGGAGAGTAGTGGGCCCAACTCCTAAGTTGTATATTCGCAGTGCAAACGTAACTGTCATTTTATAACAACCACCAGCAAATTGATGGGGATAGCTACTTTGCAAATGGGCCTACATAAAGCATTCATTATACAAAAGAAAAAGGAATTCAAACAGAGAAATTTGCTTTCCATGTGCTCTATTTTGATAGCAGTGTCAAAAGTCTGTAGTCTGACATTCCAGTAAGACTACCTCCTACTACACCTTTATCAACTCTTCATGGTAAGCAGTAACACTTTAATTCAAAGTAAAGATTTCACAATCAGCAAAGAAAATGGGATTTAAGTGATTGCTTTTTCAGCCCATGGAAATAATTGTGAATAATAATATTAAAGACAGATAACAAGATAAGCTGGCAAAAAGGCAGACTTACCACCAGTCTTGAAGCCAGTTCCATGTGTCCTAGTTTTTCAAGGAGGTGGAAGATGAGTCCTGTCTGGAACAGGGCTTCAGTGATGGGTGCAGCATGGTTCTCACTTCTAAGATAATCAATCAAATCAAAGGCTCTCTGCAGAGGCACCTTGCCTAGGCTAACAGATAAAAAAACCAGAAAAGTGAATATGCTGAGACACACAGAAATACTATGCACTCTGGAACTACACGGCTAGACGGGGAGCCTGAGCATAAAACGTTTAAGCTTGGAGCGCCATTCTACAGCTCCCCCTGATCTTACTATCTGTAAGTTCACGTGGACCAGGGTCAAAGATGCACTTCACGAGAAAGATAGGTAATAGCTCACTTTTTGTTCCTTAAGTCACCGTAAGTTGCCACTGATTCGGTGAAAGCATCACGTCTATTTAAATTGAGAGAAGGAATGGTATATAGAGTAGTTGAATCAGAAAGAAAAGTTTTACTGTTGTATGAAAATTTATAAAATTTATTAAAGGTAAGGTCCATTGTGAACTTACAGTGAGTGCATTTGAAAAATTAATCATTGTTTAGAAATAATAACAGTGATGGCAAATATAAGCAGGCTCTTTCACAATAAGTGAACCAAAGTGAGAAGGTCAGGAGTGGTCACAGGGAGTCCCTTTGAGTGCTCCTCCTGCTTTCCGCCCTGCACTGGAAATCTGTATAAGCAGCCACTCCCCTCCTGGCTTTGTCGTTCTGTGATGTGTGAAGTGGCTGGGAAGGCAAACAGTATACAGATGAAGAGGCTCCAGCTATCAGAGATGTTGATCAAACCAACCAGTAAGCACTGAGCTTTACATGGGGGCCAAATGTGGCTTGAAAAGAATTCTCTCACAAAACAAAATAAAGCTTGAAGTCCTAAGTAATGTATTTAGCAAAATATGCACCCCTGCCTATTTTACCTTATTTAACTGTTCAATACATTTGTAGCTTATGCTTCTTTCTTCTTTTTGGGGGCAGGGGGTGGTAGTATATGTACTGCTAAAGAAAACACATTTTTTGGGTTTGTCGAGACAGGGTCTTGCTATGTAGTTCAGGCCGGCCTTGAGCTCACTACGTAGTCCAGGCTGGCCTCAAACTCGCAGTAATCCTCCTACCACCTCCTGAGTGTTAAGATTTCAGGTGTGGGCTACCATATTCAGCTGACATTTCTAAAGTCCCTGAAAGCAAAGCACATGTCTTATATTTTCCTAAACATCCAAAATGAATTGTACCTAACAGTCTATACAAACTAGTTCCTTCAAACTCCTTTTCTGAAATGTTCTTTATATCAGTAACACTTGTTTAAAAAAAAAACAAAACTATAACAACCCAAACAAAAATACTCTACCCTGCAAGCTCAAAGATGTTGTTGATGAGGTTGGCTCGGTCCTTGTCACTTAGAACATAAGGGTTTCTTTTCAACTGCTGGATAAGTGCTGCCCAGTCATCATCTTCGTAGTGGACAATGTAATAGCCAGTCATGTTTGCATTGACTTTGACCCACTGCACTTGTTCTGTAAGGTTGATGACACCTAGGACAGATCATGCATGAGACCTTAGGAGAACGGTTGGGCAGGAGAACTTCTTAAATGAGTGATTTGTTCGCTTTAAAGTTAACATGGCATATTTTCATACTTAACCATTCTAGTAAGAAACTAAATACCCACTTTCTTGTGCACCTACTTTCATGTAAATAGAAATCATTGCTTATTCAAGATTTATTTTCTGTGCATTACTGGGCCTATACCAGGAGAGCAAATGGTGAACAAGGTAAATACTTCTCTGCTTTTATGGTCTAGTGCAGTGATGGCCTCCAATAACAGTCAGCTGTGGGATGTGTCCCATAGGTTCACCATTCCTAGATAAGTACAATGTCTAACAGATGCTATTGATGGAAAAAAATAGGATATCGGGTGACAGTACACATAAGAAATGTCTCACCCAGTAGGGAAGGTCACGAGAGGTTTCTTTGAAGAAATGACATCTAAGTTGTAATTCTTTTAAGTGACTTCAGAATACAGCAAAGGCATTAGCTTGGTGAAAAGGACCTAAGTGTGTAAGGCAGCCATACACTGACCTGCCTCCAAAGTTCGCTATGACTGGAAGGGAGGCAGGGAGAAGGGAAACTGTGTAGGGAGAGACAGGCAGGGGGACGAAGACAACAATGGGAGACCTGTATAAAACGCCCTCCATCGCAGTCCTTGTCTTTTGTTATGTCAGCAAAAGAAGAACAAACAGTAGAAAAGTAGAAGAGTCACATAATCCAGCTAGTAAAATAAAGGGAAAGCTCAAGGACCCTTTGGCACAAATACATAAAAACTGAGTCAACAGAAAAGTGACATGTACTTTTTGGATCCCTATCATTACATGTATAAATCCTGAGAGAACTGTTGGAAATTTTTATGGAATTTTTTCAACTAATATACAAATAAAGTGCTAACTGGCTATAAGTATGAATTTTATAAATCCTTAAAATTACTAATCAAGAAATGTCCTTTAAAGTTGGCAAGAAGAATGTGGGTTCAATATAAGTGTACTTCTAATAAGCATCTTTCGGTTTATTACTTATTAGAATGAAAGCCCCATAGGATTACTATTTTGTTCACTGCTAAATATCTCAGCCTCCAGACAATGTATCGAAAGGGTATTAAAAAGCATTTACTGGGCCAGCGATGTTGCTCACTGGCACAGCACCTGCCTGGCAAATGCGAGGTTGTGAGTTTGATTACCAGTGCAAAAAAAAATTACCGAATGAATGAATGAATGAAAATATAATGACTATATCATGATACACAGTTTCAGATCATATCCAAACAGGTTGCAGAGAGTTATGATGTAATTTTGCTCCTATATCTAATGAATACTTTTTAAATTTTTAAAATTAAGATTAGAGATTAGCAACATAATCTAAACTGAGACAATGAGTACTTTGAGGACGATTTCCTGTCAAGCTTTACTTTACCTACCACAGCTTAATCTATTTTGTAACATTTAGATTGTTTTAATATTTTTTACTATCATACTAATTCTGCAGCCAATTTTTTTCCATACCATAAGCTTTAGAATCACATTTTAAACTCAAGAGTTATACATCAGTACCTGAAACTTTAGAGTTTACCAACTTCAAAAGCATGAAATATTGAAATTTATCAGATTCTCTTTTTATCTTTGAAACTTCAATTCTATTGACACTGCAAAAGATATCAGGATTGAAAAGGCACCCTGACCATATCGTAACAGGCGATATCAGTTTGGCAGTCTTTTTTATTAAAAAATTTCACACTAAATTATGTTGTATTGCTGATATAACATCAGGTGGGCAACAACAATTCAATAGGTTTATTCTTTATTCCAGAGCAGAACACTATTCCAAGGAGTATTTGCGGTAATAACAGTACCTGCTTCAAGTTACAGCCACTTTAAGCAAACCTTATTACTAATGAAATTAATTTATCACGTGCTAATAAAAAAAAATCAACATTCTCCAGGTCACCAAACATACTCTCCCATGGAGCTTTTCCAAGAAAAGGCCTTGGGAAGAAAACTTGCAGAGCCCAAATCTCCACTACCCAAACAAGCAGTCAAGACATGGTAAGCACAACAACTGTACGACTGCATGATGCAGAGATCAGGAAGTACTGAGCACCCTGGCTGATAAGCAAGTTGCCATGTTGTAAGCCTAGCTAAGTCCAGATGGTAGCGAAGAGGCACACAGCAGGGAGTGTATCTGAAACTATTACTGTCATCAAGTTGACAGAACATGCGCAGTGTAGCCAACAGCATGGAAAGAAGAGTTATCATTTGAAGAATCAACATATTAGTCTCTTTCTGGGTCTTTTGAATGAGCTAGAATGTAGGACCCTAAAATCATAGCTAGCTAAAATAATAGCTTTGCACATAAGGGAGGTAACTATATCCTGGAGCTCAAAAGCAGATGAGGCTACCCTCATATGTTTTTAATTATAATTCTTAACAGATTAACAGTTCAATTTTCATGGTCTATTGAGTAGTAAAAAACAGTGAATATCTCCAATCCTAAATGGCAGAAACTCAGATGAAGTAACCTAGTTGAGATTTGAAAAACCATTTGTCAGTGAACTATGAAAATGAACTACTGTTTCCCAAAGAAACATTAGGACACTGAAACAATAACACGTTTCTTCTACCCACCCACCAAATCTGATGTCCAGGTTGCTCCTGAGGGCTAGACTGACACACACAGGTCAACACATCCCCTCGTTAATGCACCCCCTCCTCTAATATCCTTTCATTTCTCCTTTATTTTACCAGGGAGGAAACAGGCAAAAGTAGAGACTGGCACATGATAAATATCTTAATTATATACCATTCCTTATTCTTTCTTCTCAATTGCCTTTTTCTCCAGTGACATATCTTTTAATTCCACAGAAATATTTCTGCAACAGTGATATGCTGTCAGAAACATGATTTCCTGTTAGACTTAAAATAAGTATCTTCTATAATTAAAGACCTTAGGTTTGAGTAACATGCTGAGGAAGATGAAGGAGATAGGGAAAAAAGGAGAAGACAACATTGTTTTGCTATAATTTCTTTAATATGGACCAATAAAAAATAGCCCCTTCTAGCTCTTTTTACGCACAATAAATAACTGTTCAAAATTCATGCATATGCAGAAAAGGGACAAAGATATTAACAAACTGTAACTCCTTTCTAAGACTGAAATAGTGATGGACTAACACAATATCTCTGAAATTAGAATACATGAAAGTATACTGCAGATTTAACAAATTATTAAAATAATGTGCCGTAGTAAAATCATATGCCCTAAATAAGCCTGAGTCACCCTCTGCTATATTTCTTTCGAGAACAGAAAAAATGAAAATGCAATTAAAGTAAGAGCAATTCTCAATGGTTCTCAGTGTCAAATATTTTTTTGGACGAGCACACACTTCCAATGTGGTCTCTCAAAACCTGAACCGACAGAAGTTAAAACAGCAGCAGCAGCAAGGAAAATAAGGCACTGAGAAGAGGTAAGAGATACAGCTTCCATCATTTACTGGCCCATCTGCAGTTCTGGGTTACACCAGTTACATCATGGGGCATTTTGTATACGTCTGTTTACTAAGAATCTTTTCAAATGAAAGGAAATAAGGAATTTCATCAGGGTTTGAATGTTCTTTGCCTAGAAATTTTTATGGACAAATACGAAATTGGGTCACTTCATTATAGACATACATTTATTCATTCAATAAATTTTTATGTGTCTACTGAGTGGTAAGTTTACAACAGTTATTCTTAGAGTCATGATCCTTATCCTCAGAAGAATGTATCTAACATGGGGCTACATGTAAGTGAAAGTACTTATAGTAAATTATGACTAGAGAATATTATTATAAAACCTAGTAGGGCATCAGTGTTATCAGGGGACAAGAGAAGGCTTTCTGGAGTAAGCAGGGCTTAGTTGTGCCTGAAAATGAATAGATTAAGGAAGTGGCGAGACTAGCTTGTTTTTTGAGGTGTGAAAAGGGCACATGCAAAGGCCCAGAGACAAGTACGGACTGAGTTGTTGAAAGAATTTTTGTGCAGCAAAAGCAGAGACCCATCAGGTAAGGGTTAAGAAAGAGAAGTCTTAAAGCTAGTCCATGTATTATGAGTCTGACATAGTGCAACAAACTTATCTGCAAATTAGGCCTCAACTTATACAAAGAAATAAAAGCAAATTTCTCGTCATGCAATTATTTCTAACACAGCAACAAATTAATACTACTAATGGGAGGTTTGCAGAATTTCCCTACTGGTTTCTTGTGGATGTTCTCCCCATGCTTTTGCTGTGCTACTGGATATAAGAAAAGGTCATTTGTTTTCCCTGGGGCTAAAGGTTCCTTCTGGGCCCCACTTCAAGTTTTAAAATTTGGTTTCACCAAAGAAGACGGCACTTCCCTAGATCCCCAGCCATGCTAGAGTAATCAGAACGGGGACGCTGCCACTGACTGCTCTTCAGGCTTTAAGTAGTAAGACTGCTACTGTGCTTGCGACTGTAACACTGCAGTGCAGTCGTAGTGACTACAGCACAAGTGGCATGTTCATATACTCCAGGTGGCTGCTAGCTGTGGGCTCACAAAAAGCAGCCATTTAGTTATGTGTCTCACATCAGAAATGGCACCATAGTCGTCACTGTTTGAGAAGATTCCCAATAAAAAAGTTCATATAAAGAAAAAAAATTAAGATTCAAAATGTTTACTGGGGGATGTTTTTCAATAAAGACAAAAGATGAATCAAGTATCTAACAGTAAGGCAAGCCAGTGACTGTATAACTTTTTTTTAAAAAAGCAAGATGCAAAATTCACATTTATATAATTACTTCAACTAAATGTGAAGTTATGACTGAAAGAGATAATCAGGAGTAGTTATGTAGGATAATAAGATTTGTTTTTTATTTTCCAAATTTTGCATACCATGGATATACTATGGTAAAGTTTTTTTTTAAATAGCAACATTAGTAATAATACATAATATTTACATAGTACATAACACATACAAGGCACTATTTTAGGAGCTTTATGTGAATGAGCTTACACAATCCTCACTGCAAGGCTATAAGGTAAGTGTGATTACCGTTTCCATTCTACTTTTGAGGAACTGAGGCTCAGAGAGGCCACGTAACTTGCCTAAGAACATGCAAGTAATCAATGGTTGGGCCAAGAGGTGAATGAGGCAATCTGGCTCCAAAGTCGGGTCCTACATTCACCTCTCAAAAATACATGCTTGAACACCAGGTCCAAATCCTAGTATGACTTTTTCCTTTTTCCATAAATCTAAAGCACCATTAATGATTTCTACAGAATGCAAGAGCCTTATGTTATTTTAGGGCACAGATTACGAGGATACATAGTGTAGTACATCACAGTGGCATTTAACAGATGGTCACAAGCTACACTTCAATTGCTTTTTATAGACTACTTGTAGGTCACTGTATACAGACTATCTCTTATCTGAAATGCTTGAGACCAGAAGTGTTTGAGATTTGCTTTTTTTTTCTCCTTTTTTTCAGATTTTGAAGTATTTTCATAGATTTTACTGGGTATAGCTAATTTTGAAATCTGAAAATGCTCCAAAATCTGAAACATTTTGAACGTTATGGAGCTCAAAATATTTCAGATTTTGTATTTTCAGATGAGGGATACTCATCCTGTGCCCTCTTTTTCATTATCTTCTCCTTGCTATGACAGCTTCTTGTCCATTTTCTGATTACCAAAAAATGCATGTTCTGTCTACAGGACATATTATAATTATTCTAAATCTGGGCTTTGAATCAATCTTTACAATGCACATACATCATCCAGGAGGCTTGTTAAGGTACAGTTGTAACAGCCCAACCCTAGAAAGTAGACTGCAGGTGACACTTTTTAAGAAACTGCTCCACTTCTATTACTCTGAATTTTGTAGGATGAAATATTTATACAGAGCATACAAATAAAACATTTTCTACCAGGACTGCCTGCACATTCCTTGCAACTTTTTGTATGTATTTCTTACAACTAAAATCCCTTCTACATAATCAGAATCAATCTGATTTTACAAAACCAGCTCAAAGAGTGTACCCAGTGTAATGTGTAATATCTTACTTGCTCTTTGGTCTGATTTAGGAAAGTATGCTCTTTGCAATGTCTTATCAGAAAGGTGTTAATTAAAGTCAAACCTGATTTCTTGTCCAGTAATGATACTGCTCGATATTCTGAATAATTTTTTCCATCAGTGACATAGGATATTGGAATATGCCATAGGTAGCTGTAAAACGAAAGTATTGTAAGATTAGCTCTCTACTATTTCAGTATGAAGATGAAATTTTAAAGCTATTCCCAAATAGAAATAATATTATTAGGTTTTATAAGAACTTATGTTATTAAACATTTAAAAATACTTTAACCTGAAGATACAAAAGAGACAGCAAGGAATGAAGGTACAATATACGTACCTTGCATCTGAAGGCTGGATTTCAGGTTTCATACGTAAAAAAAATCTCTCTTGTTTGATAGAAAGCTCCATCCCTTTCCTGTGCACAGTTACTAAAGGAAACCCTTTCTGCAGGGTCCAGGTTTTCATCATTTTCTTTACATCTAGCGTTTTGTTTGTAACCTACAAAACAAGAATAAATATTTTTGCTTAAAGATAAAAATTAACTTAAAACTTTTAGTTTAATTCATACATTTCTTTTTCCTAGCTCATGTTATAAAGACTACACTTGTTAATATCAAAAAGGTATAAATACTGGGTAAAGACAAAAACTCACTAAATGAAAAGCAACCTGGGACAGAACTGAGTGATAACAAAGGGTGTGAGAGACAGATTACACTGAAATGCAGCACATATGGTATCAACCTATAGTTCACTAAGTTGAATAACATCCTTCAACCTGGGTATAGTGGTGCACGCCTGCATGCCCATAACCCCAGCATGCAGATTACCATGAGTTCAAGGTCAGCCTGTACTACATAATGAGTTCAAGGCCAACCTGAATTACAGAGTGAGACTCTGTCTTAAAAAAACAAACAAAAAAATTTAACATCCTTAAAGTCATTAAGATGAAAACCCCTAATAAGGTACAAGCACTCTTTCAGGTCACAGTACTACCATTTAGAAGATATGACTAAAATGTATTCTAGAATGGGACTGCTATGCAACACTGTGACTCAGCTGAGTCCAGTTTTCTCTTTATTCTTCTATTCTCTGCCTTACACATGTCTGTCTTTAAAGACCCACTCCTGTGGAGTACTGGGGCAGCAGTGGTAGAAGGGTCAGTTCCCTTGACTTTACATGTCTTTAAAGAATAATTGTAAAATTTCTTGGTGGCTACAGCTCTTCTTTCCAAGAAAAAGCACGAACTTATCTTCAAAAGCTAGAGTCTAGTGGCAGAAGCTTACAGACCTTTAAACCACTTTCCCCAAGGTATCTGGTAACAGTGATTACATACACATTTGAAAAGAGCCAGGTACCTAAGTCCACGATATTATGGCCTACCACTAGGGTAGGCCTTGTCCCAGTCACTCTATGCCCATTTATTTAAAGTACAAAAGAACGGAGCAGTTCTTGCTCAACTCACTGTGCCATTAACCATGTATTTCTCTCATCTCTTACATACTTACTTCTAGACCAGAGGGCATTTTTAGGTGTTTGAAGCAGCACTGAAGTGAAAAGGCCTGTGCACTATTTAATGTGGATGCTGAAAACACTGAGCGCACTGTCAGGACGAGGTTGGGTGAGACAATATCATGATGCAAAACCGAGGCAGTGCGGAAGGAAGAAATATGTTCTAAATGTCCAGAGATAAGGTAAAATCCAAAGAATAAAAGAACCTAAGTGTAGTGTGCAGTTCATGGCAGTCAGCTTGCGACAGGTCATCTACCAGAGAGTAATCTAAACTCAAAGGACAAGACAGTCATGGGCAACAGTACAGCACCAAGAGTAGAAGGCAGAAAAAGGTCAGAGTGGAAAAACAGGTTTTTGAAAAAAGATACAATTTCAAAAGATACAGTAATATCAATAATGATCATTAAGATATACAATAATAGTAGCTCCATTGTTTTGAACAATTAGGAACAGTACTGCGATTTTAAAAATTTAAATTCAGTACTCTTACTCACAAATATTTATATACCCAGCTACTTCCAGCTATTTACTAAATAACTACCCTTGGTATCCTAGACACATTTACATGTATGATAAAAATATAAACAGAAGAGCTCTTTCAGTAAAAACACAGGACTTGAGTAAAGTATACAGGTCACTTACCTCATTAAAGCTATCCCACAAGTCATCACTCTGAATGGATCCATAGCTATGATTATGCAGGTAAAGAATAATGGCATGTTGAAATACATCTTCACTAAGGTAAGTTTTCAGCATCAATAAGAGAGAAGCTCCCTACATGACAGAGAGAGAGAGAGAGAGAGAGAGAGAGAGAGAGAGAGAGCGAAAATAAGGAAATTTTATAGGTGACAATACTGAAAATCTAAAATTCAAAATAATCATTCCAAACATGTAATTTTATAGACAACCATATTATAATACATTGGTAACCTCATATAGCTTGACATCAACTCTGTTCAAATTATCTTAACATTATTTTAAGAGATTTGAAAAACAATTAATAGAATTAGATTTCTATGTATACTAATCCCACCATGAGTCACTGTGGCTGGTATACTGTTTCAAGTGTTCCTAGTGATATGTTCAGTATTTATAAATATACTTTAAATTAAAAATACTAAATTTTCTATGGCATCCTGACCCAATTCCCAATGTTTAAATATTAGTTGACTCCATGAAGGTACATTGTCACACAAAATAAATTTGCAGAGCTCTCAAAAGTCTCTCTGCTATGTGTATACTACTTTCTAAATTTAGTATACCACCTTGCTGAAGTAAACAGGACCTCTCTTCCTGCAGAGTCAAGTTTAAATGTGTTTAAGACCAATAAACATATAGGGCAACAACCACATACTAATAATTCCCAACCAGGTATGCTACTCTAAAGGCCATATTACATTGATTCATGTACAAGTAATCATCCCCAACCTCAAAATGATCACCTCCTTTGTGAAGTCTTTCTAATATGAAACAGGAATCATGTTTTTCCATCTCCAGTAGAAATTTACATTGTATTTCCTCTTCTACACTGTATGCTAGTTGAGGGAATGAGTGGAAAACTCAAATACACTAAAGCAGGGCCTACTCATTGTCTACTAGTAAGCACCAACGTAGCTTTTGAATGAATTTCACGTATGATAAAAATGTACCAATCTTAAGCCATCAAGATTATTAGTACATAGAAAAAAATAGCTATTGTTCTTTTTTAAAATTCATAGCTATTAATTGCTCTATAAATTAAAGTACTCATTCTTGTTCCCAACTGCCCCCACCTCTCCAACCTCAAACTTTCTCCTCTATGCTGTAACACTCCTGCTAACAGAATAAAAACTACGTACCATTCCTAATTTTAAACAAGTCAAGCTTTAATTTGAAAAAATGTCTGCTGTCTTCCTTACCTATCTTACCTACCACTGTTTTTGGGTACTTACCTTTACTCTGTGTTTATACCCACTGTTTTCTGTCAACCCTCACTACCACTCCTTATTTCAAACTTTTACCATTACAAGACTGAACTACATCATCAATTTCCTGACTTTTGATCTCTGTCCACCTAAATTCACTATATAAACTGAAACTAATTTAATTTTTTCCTAAATAGGAACTTTAACCAAGTCATTGCTCTGCTTGAAAATCCTCTAACGCTTCCCATTGCTTACAGGAAACACCCCTAGATCCCCTACGGCATCCAGAACCTCTGCGGCTGGGCCCCACCTACCTGTCTCATCTTCCCCCAGACACTTATTTGCTAAACAAATGTTCCTTGTCCCTCAGTATTGAGATTTTATTTATAAATTCTACTAGTCTATCTCTGCCCTAGCCTGCTCTTCCCATGCCTCTTTATCTATACACTTACTATTTAGCTCACTTCAATTCTCATTTTTTCCAAAGAATCTCTCCTCAGCAGGTCATGCAGAAATTCCTGTACTACTTTAGTACATATTACCTCTCTTAGCACTCCAAAGCTACTCACACCTACACTTTGAGCTTTATGACTATACGAATTGTACTTCACGTTTGATGTATTATCTTCTATATCTAGTGGAAAAATTTATTAATCAATTAACAGTCAGAATAAGGAGGCAAATGGGCCATAACACTCATCTTTCCACCATTGTAAATATGAATGGTAATGTTTCTAATTTTCTTTTTTCTTCATCCCCTGGAGTTTGTGTTTCTGAACCTGCACTGAAATTTTCAATCCTCAGATTCTCTTTTTACTTGTTTTGGGAGCCCTGACTGTAGAACACACCTCAATTCTGAGTAAAACTGCTGAGTTTGCTTAGAACCTTCCTTGTGACTTAAAGATGTGTGCAGTAAACCAACTTTAATAGAGTCATTGCTATAAGATCATGGTAACTGCCTGGGATACAGAAGGAAAGAAAAACATATAAAAAATTAAGTTTAAAATTTAAATAGATCTAAATATTAAAATTTAAACATTTAAAAATTACAGGACACTTGAAAATAATACTTATATAATCTTTAAAATATAAAATACGAAATTAATTTGAAGCTACTACAGATATATTTTTGTGTACAACAGTACCTTAAAATAGGAAAGAGAATCAAACATTTCTTCAATTTGTTCTGAAGACTGAACAGATGATAATATTGGATGAGATGAATTTAAAGCATCTTTCTTCATGGTTTTAAATCGAGCATCTAAGAAATCTTCATACTAGCGAAACATTGAACAGATTAGGATATGAACAATATCAAAGATAAAAGTGACTACAGTAATTATTTACATGAATTATACTAATTACTATTTAAAGTCATTCTGAAAAAAATAACCAGTTTAACTAAACTTCAGGATATAAAGTTTTGAAAGTATAGAAAGATCGTGACTCTCACACATATGTCTTAAATTTAAAGTTATAACCTAGACATATGAAAGTCAGCACTTTCTAAACAAGAGCATAAAAATAAATTCAGAATCTATTACTAAAAAATGCCAAGTATGGCTATTCAAGATGAATATTCTCAATAGGTTAAAATATTTTGAAATAAAATTTGAAATTTAAGAAAGAAAAAAAACTAAGTCCTTAAACTGATTTCTCATATATAGCTCATATTTTACTTTAACTTAAAGTAACACTTCAACATTTCTCTTAACTGAGGTTCATTTTTAATAAAACCTTTTAACAGAAAGCACTCTGAGAAGAGGTTTTTAAACATTCTGGGCACCACCAAGTGGTGAAACTGTAGATCTCATTGCTTCACTAAGTAGCACATACAGGTCTGAACACTTTGCTTAGCATTTGAGCTAAAATTTAATTCCTTCTATTATTTGAATCTTTATAACGAATCCCTCTATAAAAGCTTCAAACTGAAAGCTCTAAGAATAGTTCTGCTCCAAAGCAGCCTTGAGCAACCAGTGTAACAGTCGCTGAACTGGGGCTGAAAGGAGTATTTAGGTTTCCCACTCCCAACCTGAATTATTCTGGTAAAAACCTCTCACAATGACATAGCATACCTGAATATCACTAAGTGTAGGAAATGTCTTCACAGAATTTAACAACATAGTGACAATACTATTATGCCTGTCTGTAATAGAATAGTATCCAAGTGTTTGAAAAAGGACATAGAAGATGGTTTGTGTCTGATTATTTGTTTGCATCAACCTATGTCACTGTTGTAAGAAGGCCCACAATGCTAAAAGAGAGCTAGCACTATTACAAATTGTTTTAACGTTTTTCTCACTATATACACACAATTAAAAAGTTTTGTTTTGGAAAAAAGAAGGCTTTTGAACCTTATCTAAATTGCTACAGAAAGGACCACATCTGTTAAAAATAAAATGTAGCAGTGCAGTTTAAGATAGTCATCTTAATGACAAAAATATGTAATCTTGCATAATTCCATCTTTTAACAAAATCAATAAATGAAAGCTTAATTTTCACTGTTAAATCTTAAAAAGTATAGACATCAGCAACAAAGGTCAATTTTATTACAGCTTTCTAGAAATGTTTTCACTATCCCAAAAGCACAGAAAATGCACGGCAAATGTGAGTCGTCTATTTTTGCTCTTAGCATTCCTAGTAGGACAAGGAATACTGTACTTACAGTGGAGAGCTCTTTGAATATTTTTTCCAAAGAGAAATATTCCATGAATGTTGCAAAACCTTCATTCAGCCATAGATCATTCCACCATTGCATCGTTACCAGATTACCAAACCACTGCCACAAAAACAAACTGTTAACCCACAGGATATGCACATTCTCAAGGATTTTCCAACAACTGGCTAAACTGTCAGACTAACTCCCCAGAGCCAGAGTAAAACACTTTGACAGTGCTCTAGTGTTACAGTTCAAACGAGGTATACTCACATCAACTACGGGCTTCTTAAAAATCACATGTGTCTGTTTTAATAGCAAGCCCAAAATTTTAATATTTTATCTTAATTGAAGGAGAAAAACCAAGAATAATTATTAATATATTTATTCATTATCAGAAGCATAAATTTTAAAAGCATACTATGAAATAAAAGCATTTTTAGCTACCTCATAAAAGGATTTCTTAGATAATGAAATTCTTCTACTCTGTAGTATCTTACTAGCTGTAAGATCACTTTCCATTATTTCTATGTCATTCACGACAGCTGAAACTTTCTATGTAAGAGATGGTATCCTAGTCAGGCGGGTCTGTACTTCACATTTCTCTTCAGTTCCCAAACTAAGGACAAGTGTTTGCATGATTCAAACCAGAATTCAGACAACATTTTTAAAGCAAGTTTACATATGGCTAAACAAATAGAAGCAAGATCTTCAAGTGTCTTCTTCTATGAGGCAGTAAAAAGATAGAAAAATAATAGGAGACTCTACTAAAGAAACTGTATTGAAAATCCTTCACATAAAAAGTGGTCATAGCGCATGCAATTTAGTTACTGTGGCCTAGAGTTTATCTCAAATTAACAGCAAAAGGCAGGGTTATTAGGTACTAATATAAAATTCTTTTAAAAGTATAATAGTATTTTTTTCTTTCTTTTTTTTTTTTTGAGACAGGGTCTCACTATGCAATTCAGGCTGGCCATGTGCTCACTTTGTAGCCCAGGCTGGTCTTGAATTCACAATGATCCTCCTGCCTCAGCCTCCCAAGTGCTGGGATTACAGGCGTCTGCCACCATGCCCAGCTATTTTTCTAAGACATCATCCTAAAACCTGTTTCACAGAACGATGGTTTGTAAGTCCTGAAGAAGAAATAACAAAGACTCCCCAGTTAGCAATATCTGGCCCCACAAGACAGAGATCCCACAGGAGACAACTTATCTCTATGGGACATTCATAACAGTAAGCATATGCTTCAGCTTGCCAAGAAGTCTTCACAAGTCTACAACAGCAGAGAAAGACTGTGCTGGAGGTAGAGGGTAAACTGACCAAGTCACTTCCTATTTTCTTTCACATAATGCCACGCCATGCCACCGCAAACTGTACCGGGTGCTGACAAGCACCTCACATACCAGGCCCAACAGAGACAAGAGGTGATGATATATCTCCATACAATTTCCTTTCTTTTTCTCCATGTTATACAAATAATACCTGAATCTTTTACCCAGAATCTGCCTCCCAGTTAATAGATAATTCAGGAGTTGCAGCAAAAAGTCAAAAAATAAAGCCATACTTGACAACTGTGGTTCAAGAGTTGCAAGAGATTACAGCTTAAGGGAAAATACTCTTTCCTACAAAATTACAGGAAGCTGTTGGTATTTGTCAGAGAGAAAGCAGATTTATACTATGAGGGGGAAAAAGAGGAAACAGTGACACTTCAGGCCAGTGTTACTTATTATTAGCTGTGTGACTTTGGACAAATCAGTTATTTGAGCCAAGTCTCAGTTTCTGGACCTGTAAAATAGGATTATCACCTACCTTAGAGCAGTTATGAAGTGACATAATGGAAGCAAAAGTGCTTTGTCTGTGAAGTCCTACACAAATAGCATTTTCATCTGGAAATTTATATTTGTGTTAAAAAAGGATATTTTTATTGTTAAAGAAGTCAATACTAAAAGAAAAGTGGAATAATTAGTAATGTGTATTTGTATTGTAAACTCTAGGACATGAAGTAGACAACAGGTATGAGATGGAACAGCGCTGCTTGTTAGGCACCTGGTGAGCCAGCTCATGAGCGATGATTTTAGTAACCAGTTTTCTATCCGCCACTGAAGAAGTGTTATTGTCATACAGAAGTGTCTCTTCACGGAAGGTAATTAAGCCCCAATTTTCCATTGCTCCTGCTTCAAAGTCAGGAATGGCCACCAAATCTGTACGTAACAGGAAAGAAGTGATCAACTTTCCTTTATGTAAGGTGCTCCCTTATTAAACCAAAATATTTTACGCATGAGTTTATCACTATGAAGGCTGTGAATTCTTTTCAGACTCTGCACTAAATGGAGTCACCCTTACTGTTCTGTAGGCGCCTTCCTCAGCCATCTGAGGCAGAATACCTGAGCACACAGTTTGAGTCACTGTTCCACTGTCCCTTAGCAAAGAGAAACAGTGGCCAAATCCCTCTAACACACTAACTTCCTAGATGAGGAGGATGAAACTCAGGGCCAATCCATATGGAATAATACTGAAATATCCTCTTGCTTTCCTTAATTTCCATTATGCAGTGTTTATTTTTTAAATTAGGATTTTCTTGATGTTTGTCAAACTCCAGATTAAACTCTCAGCAAATTCTTGATAAAACTTCTAAGCTGCAGTTCAGATACAATCACGGAATGCAAACAATTTTAACAATTTTTAACACATTAACAGTATTTTATTTAAAATAACTTAGGCAAAGCTCATTTTAAAAAACCATTTGCAAAACATATCTTAGTAATAATTGCAATAAAAATCAGAGGATTGTTTGATTCTTACCCAATTTTTTAAGTGGATATTGAATTTCAAAGTAGTTTTGATAAAACTCAAGAAGCTTCACTGTTGTTTCCAAGGCATGGTGAACTTGACCAATCTTTTCCGGTATGGCATATATAGAAACCTAAAGCGAATATTATGCAGGATGTGAGGATAGGTACAATTAAAATGTCATAATTCAGGACCAGCATATCTGAGAAATGCACAGATTTCTGAGATCTTTCAGGACAGAAACTATGACAGTTATTTTAGTCTCTACAGTTTCCATGAATACAATACCCCTAAAATAACAAAACACAGAACAAAAAATACTTACTGATTCTCTTTTTTACAAGCTGTCATAACTTTCCAAATTAACTAGCTTGGGCCATCTTACAGCAATTTACAAACACCCATTTAATCCTATGACATTCTTCCGACTTCATTACCTGCCGTTGCCTGTCCTTACTTATGAGCTATGAAGACTGAATTATTTGAAGGACAAAAAGCTGTATCCTTTGAGCACCTATCCTAGAACCTGGCATCTAAATACAGAGAAGTCACATCTCACAGTAAAGTTAGTTCTAAAGACAACATATAAGGCATAAATTGAACATTTGAAATTGTATTACAGAAAACTGGTTGGAGATCAACATACTCTCATTAAGTACAAAAAGCCAGGTTTCTTCCAGTGCTGAGAAGACTTATTTATACATTCACTTCTTCAGTTGTTGGCTTGTTTTTACGGACCATGTTATCTGATATATATAATATGTATATATATATTATATATAACATATGCACGCACACACACACACGCATACACATGCACACACACACATACATACAGTGAGACACTTACACTGAGTGACACATGAAACTAAAACTAACTAAAGAAACAACAGATTCATGTCTTCCACTGACCATTCACTCCAGGGCATTCACTAAGGAGGAAAGCAGATAGAATTATATACATTATTTAAATGGCTATTTTCTTTTGTGGGATAAATACGTAAGTTAAATACATATAACTACAAACACAACTTAAATCTAACCCAAAGATGTACTTATCCCCTTTTCTGGAATAGAACAGCTAGAAGAAAAAGGTAGTTTGGTATTTACTCTTCCTTTCCTCTTTTCCTTTCTCTTAAAAGAACATGCTTTTTGGGTTTTTAGTAGAGAGAAATCTCCATTAACACTCTAAGAACAACAGAAACAGTAAAGAGTAAAGAGCACAATCTATCTCAGCCAAGGACGTCTTGAACAGCAGTCTGGGCTTAATGAGAACACTAGAAACACTACCGGGGGCCGGGGATGTAGCTCAGTGGTAGAGCCCACGCTTAGCATGCTTAAGGCTGGGCTTAACTCCCAACCAGAACTGAAAAAACAAACAAAAAACACTGTGAAACGGAATTCAGCTGGCCTTAAGATTTACAACTTAAAACTTTTCTTGGCAGATCTCTTACAAGGATCTTATGGTTGATTCTAAAAACACAAATACTGCATAAAGATGCTGATCATCTCTGAGAAAAAGAAACTTAGATTCTGGAACAACAGATTTGTTAGGTTTCAGTTATCTTTTCCTTACATTAGTAAGAATAAAACAGAAGCAAAAAACAGAACCAAGGCTCATTTTCTCCACAAAAAAAAAAAGAAGAAAAATAAGGCTTACAAGACATAGAAAGAAAGAAAATATCAAAAGTCTCAATACTGAATTTTCTGAAAAACATTGGCTTTTCAAAACAGGTAACTGGACACAAAAAGTGTATGTTCCTAAAACAAACAAACAAACAAACAAACAGTATCAGGTCTATGTAGAATAACTAACTAGACAGACTACAGCAGAATAATATAAACTGTGCAATGTTTCAGGCTGGTAAAACATACTTGTAGAAACGTTTTCAGTGGAAATTTTAAAGTCATAGCCTTGATTAAATGTGAACAACTGCGAATTATAACCACCTAGAAAATACTGTTGAAGGTTCTATCTAAATGTTGAATGTCAGATATCAACTAATCATGAATTTTGATTCTACCAAGTAGGACTGCCCATGATGAAAAGGAGAGCATACAGTGGTAAAAAACAAAACAAGAAACCTCAAGACAAGTAAGTAAAGCAGTGTATTTCACACCTGGCCTAGAATTTCTAGGTAATTCAGACAGCCCTGGAGGCAGAGAGAGGTTTAAGGAGTAAGGAGAAAAGAATAAAAATAAATGTTCCTTTCTGTGTAAGCCTTTGACACGCTCTTCTTTCTCCTCTGTTAGAACACGTGTGCAGCACGCGCACTTTACATGAGTCCCGGGAGCGGTGTGGGCACGGCGCAGCCTGCCCCTTCCACCCCCTCACCCTCCTCCCCTGGCTCCCCTGCCCCTTTCTCACCCTTACTGACACTGTTAATCTCAGTTCGGATTTCCAGGACACGAGGTAAGCTCTCCACCACAGAGCTACACTTCCCGCTGTAAAGCAGTCTTTGTTACTGAGAGGGACTCACTACGGTCAACTCAGACATTTTTAGTTGTTTGGTAAGAATGACATGACGAAGTAAAGCTCTTTTCCATAAATCTTGTTAAATACATCTACTGTCAAATGTCACAAAATAGAAGTCATCTTAGAGATTATTACATTTTAACATAACAAAAATCCTTTTAGCATAAGAAAACTTCCAAGTTTTTAATTTCTAGTCACTATATTTACAGAAGTTATTTATAACTTTTGGCACTTACCAAAGTACCAAGAAGCAGCTGTGAAATTTTTACTGTCACTTACTGGCTATGTAGTCTTAGTTCAATCTTACCTAAGATACTGTTTCCTCCTCAGCAAGATGGACTAAGTCCTCCCCTCATTCAGTTTATAAAATGAAAAAATGTTTATAAATGAGTGCCTAGGACAGCTGAAAGCACAAAGTATAATTCCATGCATGTTACGTCCCTCAGTTTCTAATAAAAAAGCAGGAAACTAATAAAATTGCTGTTTATGTTAATTTTTTCAAAACACATCATTACTGGGTAGCAGTAAAGATTAGATTATGTCTACTGACATGCAAAGGATTTCACAATATATTTATACATGAGACAAAGGAAGTGTACACTCTAATTATGTATATATAATATGCATGTTCATGTTATATGGGTTTTCTCATGTGTGTGTGTGTGTGTGTATGTGTGTGTGTGTGTGTGTGTGTCTAATATTAGAGCTGTGGAAGGTAGGGAAGAAAGAAGATTAAAATGTAGTCTTCCCAAGGTCTGAGAGCTGCTAAGATATGTAGGAGGGACTCCAGCACAGGAAGACTCCAGGGCCTATGATGACCATGCTGCTTCCTAATATTAGTAAATAAAAAGGGAGAAAGAAGTCACCTGAAACTTCTCAATGTCTCCCTCTTTTTCTAGACACACACATAGAGACAGAGACAGAGGAATATAAGAATGTGGCATATATGCAATGAATAATTCAGCTTGGCTAGCTAGAGGAATTCACACTGGAACAACTGAAAGTACAGCTGCATTTATAAGGGCGGATTTAAATATCAGAATGAGTCTGAATGTAACCCTACAGGTAGGAGGAAGCCCACACAGTAGATGAAAGTGAGGGATAGGTGGACCGAAGGAAAAAGGAAGAGGGGAGGAGGGTCTTTAAAAAGTCTTTTCTGCTAGATTATCAGTATATGAAAATATTAGGTTTATTAACTCTCTACTATTATGTTAAAGTATAAAAGTCAATTAAATAATACTTAGGGGATGAAGAAAAAAACAGAGAACCCTTATTAGAATAAAGGATCTATTTTGCAAAATGCAGATGAACCATACCCTTAAGTTAAGCACTATCGCTCATTCTCTATAAGTAAACTCAGCCAGGACTTTCTGGGGGTTTTGTTGTTTGTTTCTGATGCTAGCGCTTGTACCACATCCTTGCACAGCAAAGTACATGTTGTGCCCTTGAGCTACCTCCCAGCCCCCAAAATGTGCTTTAAAAGGGTAGGGTGGAGTCTAATTTTTACAGCCTACCCAATATGGCAGTCCCCAGCCTCATGAACATTACCAGAGCGCTTGACACATGGCTAGTGAGACTGAGGAAGTGAATTATAAGTTTTATTTAATTTTGATTAATTTAAGCCTAAATAATTACATAAGATCAATGACTGTCATACTGTTCAGTACAGTTTTTAGAAACTTTAGATGTATGTATATATGTTGTCTTACTAGATTTCTCTTGTAAAATAACAAACTTGATGTATGTATATATGTTGTCTTACTAGATTTCTCTTATAAGAAACTTGAAAATTGGCTTTTAAGAATTAAGCTAAGAATAAGTAAAAGAATGTTTCTGATACAAATTGTCAGAGTATGATCAAAAAGCTTTTTCTGCTTCATAAGGCAAAATTTTATAAGAATTTCCGCATCAACATACCAGGGTTCCATTTACATCCTGACTCAGGTTCTTCATCTCGCCTATAATGAAAGCAACCAGGTAAGTGCTCATCTTCACACTCTCAGAAAACTCATCCTGAAAAAGTCCATCTTCCATAGGGACTGATGACTTCTACAGGCAAACAGAAAACATGATAGTGCTGTAACTGCAGGAATAAATCACAGTAACGAATACACTGAGAGAGCAAAGATGCTGGCATATTATAATCTTTCAGCCAAAGTTTCTGGAGAGAGCATGCACTTGATCTCCAGTCTGTTTCAGCACCCTTCAGCAGGAGGACACACTAAGTACAGTGGTATGGTACTGGTTCCATTTTTCCCCTTTATTTCCACCAAAAACCTAAATCCTTTCCTATGACCTAGGAATCACTCTACTTTACTGCTACAAATATATCCACAAAAGAAGTAGTTACAGCTCTGCTACTTCTCCAAGTGATGGGAAAGGGATTCACAGAGTGCCATGTTGAGGAGCCCATGAAGGTTTAGTGGGATCAAAGATCATAAATCACCAGAGAAGTCTGTAGCAGACACAAAATAAAGAAATGCAAAACACACACAGGATTTTGCAACCATTACTTAAGTTCTCTTTGGGGATACCAGCCAACAGGCATCCATCTGGCTGCACATGATTAAAGAGTATGGCCAGAAGTGGAGCTATTGGAATGCCATTCCACATAAAGCCAGATCATGCTGCCTCTTGCTGCCTACAGGACTAGGTTCCACAGCCTGTTGTGTATGGCTCACCTTTGCCCTAACCACGTGATTCCAGGAAGCTTCTTAAGATCTATGAGACAATGGAAAGATACCCTAGGTTCTGCTTAGCAAGGAAATTCCTGCTTGGTTTCATGCCCACTACCTCCCACTCAGAATCAACACTCTCAATGCTCCTGTTCATAACATCAACCTCCAAATTACTACATCGATTTTTAATTTATATGTATAACGCCAAGAACAATCATGATTCCACAATATCGAATAACACTGTGTAGATCAGCAAATGTGTTCTAAGAAGTGATCACTTTCATCTCATACTAGTTTACAGTATTAATATATGCACAACTTTCATACATAGGACACATTTTCTACCCATACATTCCAAGTCCAACAGGTCTTTTTCTTTGGGGGTTCCATGGGCTGACTTCCCAACTGATTCCAACAAATACTTGTATGTGAGTTTTTATTTAAGTGCTATTAATGTATATGACTCTAACCGTTCTCACCATTAGCCTGGTTCAAAGATTTTACATTTAAAAAAATGGACTGGTACCTTAGGCATATTTGATAAAGCAGTGTATTGCTCCTCCCTGATGATCCTGACGATAAATGTGGCTTTAAATGCTGGTTCATCAAAACAAGGAAAAGCAGATCTTGCTGCCAGAGGTTCAAACTGAGTTGCTGCAAAGTACCTAAAACAGATACGAATTCAATGCCATAGTTACTGATCACCTACTATATAAGATAAACATGGTATACTCCTGGTCATTAAAGGACTCACAATCAACGAAGGGCAGGAACCTATGTCAGAATGCAAATCCTGTTCTAACCGTGAAAATAAAGCAGCGGACAAAGAAGGAATGGAGCACATTCTGATTAGAGGTCAAACTCACTGCTAGAAAATGTGTACCAAGTCTGAGGAGGGGCTTAAAATGTGAGGAGTATTTGAAAAGGCAGAGAAAGGAAGAAAATACTCCGAGTGGGCAGCAGGGGGAAAGACAGAAGTGCGTGTCCGGAAACGGGGCAGCTGCCAGGTATGGCTGGGAAGGAAGCCACAAAGGGAAGCTGCAGCTGGCCCCCTAGGCCTTCAGAGGTTTCTCATGGAAGACCAGCAAGGGTTCCCCTAATTATCTGTACACACTCCGGCTTCATAACACTAACCCTCAAGTTCACATGCCACACTTTCGTGAGTACTAAAAAATTAGGTCACCTATCAGCTAAACCAGTACTCTGGTTTCTCTTACTCTTTTTAATGAGGAGTCAAAGCTTTCCTTTCTGCCTTATACAGCACCAACACATACAACAGTTCTTAATAATAGACTAAGGAAAAAAGCATGAGAGAAAAGGGGAAAGTGCAGATTTTCAAATAAGTACAGGAATAAAGCAGATTTCCATTTGGCACACTGTCCAAATATGGCCACCGTTGTGTAAATTTCTGGTACCAGGCAATCTGTCACAAATACAATCATTCCACAGGTGCCGCTCTTCCTCAGGGCTTAGTTTCCACTGTCAGAAGATAAGTAGAAAAGAAAAAATCTGGAATTTGGAGTCTGAAGACTCAAACTCTAAAATTTACCAGCCCTATGATTTGGGAAAAACCAGTGATCTAGATCTCAATTTCCTTATTTATTATGATTTAGAAAGGCTTCCCTACCGAACACCCAGGCTTTTTGTTCATGATAAAAACCATTCGTATACTGTAAAGCCCTACACAGATGTTTATTACAAACACTACATAACCACACTGCTTTCATGCTTAAAATCATTGTACTTTTTTTCCAGGTAAAGGCATGCCCTAATACCTGCTTCTATTGGGTAGACTACCATAAAAATAGCAATCACCATACATGAAACAATTTAGACACGTTATGTTTCTAATATTCCATTTCTTCTCCTGGCCCTTAGTATTCTCACATATTTAACAGAAGGGCATAGCGGCCAGGGAATACATTTGATAATATACCTATTCTTCACATAAGAGAGCCTAATTATGGATAAAAACTAGCTCACAATATTTTAAGACAAATAAAACATTATTGTTAAAAGAGATGCAATAATTTTCTCTTTTTGAGACAGGGTGTCACTATGTAGTTCAGGCTGGCCTTGAACTCACAGTGATCCTCCTGGCTCAGCCTCCCAAGTGCTGGGATTACAGATGTGTGCCACTATCCCTGGAAATAATAATCTTATACAAAAGTTTCTTTGAAAAGGGTGCTACTTAGTGATACTTAAAATCTGCCCTATGTAGGAGAATACTCAAGCTTACTTTTTAATTGCTGACTTTATTTCATTTTAGAAATACTAGTTAAAATTCCATGGCTTTAAAAAATTGTATATATACACATACATATACACACACAAGATAACTAAGATACTATACTACTAATTTATATTACTTCATCGAAAGGGACAGTTAGTGCTTATATTGTCTGATCAATTTTGCATGCCTGTATCTGGTATCTTCAACTGCTTTGAAGATAACAATATCAATGTAACAAGCACTGTTAATTTCCTATCATCTTGTTTTGAATTCTTTCTCATTTTTATTGTTTTTCTCCTCTTTAAAATTTTTTTTTTTTTTTTT
>PVLD010008800.1:0-81338 GCA_004027595.1 Dinomys branickii | reverse complement strand
TCATAAGATCATGGTCCAGATCACTCCTGTCTGCTTCAAAACAAGCAAGCCCTATAGAAGTTTTTTTTTTTTTTAATATTGAGGTTTCTTTTTCTTGATATCCAAAAAAACTAACAGGTAGCTTATTTTTCCCTGGTATCAGACATTATGGAAATAATTTCATAAGTGTATTTTGAACCTATTAAATAAATATATTTTGAAGGCATTTGTCTTCTCATGAATACTGTGTTGATTTACATACCATCCTCAGTGAATGTGCCTAAAATAAAATAAGCTATAGACACTACTTGTTTAACAATCAAAGTCAGTTCCTGCCACTAGGTTGTTGAACGAATTGGTCGCTAAATGAGGAAGTGTATGTGGCATGTACATTACAAGATGCAGAACAAAAAAAAATGGTCAAAGGAAACTCCAACTTAATGACTGCTTTTATTTGCAGAACCCTCACATGGAGTACTGTAACACATCACAACATAAAACTGCAGTGTTGTACAGTACAATGAGCAAAAGTTACAGTACTGTATAAACAAGGTTTTACTGTACAAAAAATTTGGAGGTTCTGGGCTGGGGATATAGCTCAGTGGAATAAGCGCTTGCCTAGCAAGCACAGGGTCCTGAGTTCGATCCCCAGTACCGCAAAAAAAAAAAAAAAAAAAAAAGACAGGTCCTAAGTCTGACCAGCACACCTTGGTTGTAAGTCCAAACAGTCATTAAACAGATAGGTTGTTACACAAGGAGTATCTGCACATACCATGTAGCCTTAGAGTTCTGAAATATAACAGGGACCCTTGTAGGCATAGGAGACAGAGAATCACCTACTAAAATGAAAATATGCCTTTTTGTACATTTTTGCTTGCCAAAAATTTATGGTATGTGACCTCCCCTTAGCCTCATACTCTATATTTTAAAGACCAAGCATACTGATTATGCCAGCTGCTTGGAATTATGAGCTTGACTGGATGAAGAGACTCCCGGGGAGGGGACAGGATGGGGGAGGTGCTTTGCTCATCAGTGCTTTAATACGATGACGTTCATAGCTGGAGGTGCTGTTTGGAGGAGGGCCCAGGTGGAAGCGGGTCCCTGGAGGCCTGCCTTTGGAGGGTGTATTTCCAGCGGGGACTGCCCCTGTGCCCTGCTTCCCAGCCACCGTGAATGAGCAACTTCGCTTCAACATGCCCTTTGGCCATGGGTTTTTGCTCTGGAGCCAGCCAACCATGGACTGAAATCTCTGAAACTGTGAGCAAAAACAAACCTCTTGTCCTTTGAGGGTGTCAGGTTCTTGCTCCCAGCAGGCAGAAAGCTAATACACTGTGACAGCAGGAGGTAGGGCATCAGGTTGTCTCCAAGGGTAAGAATAACTGCTAATTCATTTGATACTTGTGACTCAGTGGGAAATTACTAATGCCTAGCCCACCCTGGCAACTTGATAAAAATTGGACCCTTTCCTTTGCTAGACAGGATAGTCCTATTAATCTCTATCAGCGCTATCTCCAACTTCCTCTTTATCTCCCTATGCCTGCATTAAAGCTTTTGCCAGTAATTCCATGCTATTGCCTCTGTTTTACCTTCTGTTACCACTGAAGCAAATCTCTATACGCATCTTTAATCGGCTTTACTACTATTTTGGTGAGCATTTTTATGTTGATATAAGGAAAATTGTTATGCAAATTTTTTTGTGTTTTGTTTACTAGTTCTAGAATCAGAAAAATTTTGACTTTACAAGAATTAGGAAGTGTCCCTCTTGTATCTACTGGAAGATGTTGCATAGAATTTCTGCTATTTTCCAAAATGTTACTATGGTATTATTTGCTACTAGTTCTGGTGAATTATTAGTATTGCAGTTAGCAGTATTAGTCACCAGTAAATGGTATTACTGGTATTATTCACCAGTAATTCCATCAGACTTGGTATTTTGTTTTGGAGAATATTTTAAACGACATCCTCAATTTCTTTGATACAGGACTGTTCACGCTGTCTCTTTCTTCTTAAGTCAGCACTAGACTTCACAATTTTCTTGCTGTGGGTAATGTGGATCTTCTCTTAAAATTTCTTTGATTAATTTGACTTATCAGCTATAATTGAGATCTTTTCAACTCATCGGTTTTCATTTCATTCTTATTGTTTTTTGGTTTTTCAATATTATTGATTTAAATTTTTGCCTGGCAAAAATTTTTCTCAGTTTCTACTTCTAAGGAAATTTAATTTCCTTTGGCACTTTAAACATGTCATTCCATTGGTGACTTGTTTTCATAGCTGCTGCTGAGAAGTCAGGCCTAAGTGTTGTTGTTAGGAGGCTTTTACTGGATACTATGCTCTCTCTCCCCACCTGACCACTTTTGAACTTTTTGGTTTCCGTTTTGAGCACTTCTTTTTAGGGACAATGTCTTGTTATTTAGCCCAGGCTGCCTCCAAGGCCTGATCCTCTTGCCCAAGTGTTGGAACTGTAGCT
This sequence comes from Dinomys branickii, assembly GCA_004027595.1. Lineage (NCBI taxonomy): Eukaryota > Metazoa > Chordata > Mammalia > Rodentia > Dinomyidae > Dinomys > Dinomys branickii. Next base: position 78,889 of record PVLD010008800.1, on the reverse strand, counting down.
GTGCACACCATGGTCATCCCTTAGTTTTCAATGCTTAATGTGTGGATTTGATTTTCTTTCCAGTTTCAGTATGATTTTGTGGTTTGACTCATTTTGCTGATTATATAAAATTTTTCATCTTATATTTTCAAATACTGTTTCATTTTTTTCCTCTTTCTAGAATGCTAAGTACGTGCAGATGGGGTATTTTATTGTGTTCTATCAGTCTCCTATGCTCTTCTTTCTGTATTATATAACTTCTTCCCTTTTCTTGCTTCTGTGCAAATCTTCCATCTTCTGTGTAATCCCTTTCTCAAGGGCATGTTGATGTTAATCTATTGGGAAATTCAGCCTATTTGCAGATGAGTTTCAGTCTTCTTCCTTATTTTTTCTTTTGTCTTTTTGAGCAAAGTTTCACTACATAGTTCAACTGGCCTTGAACTCACTTTGTAGCCCATGCTGGCCTTAAATGCACAGTGATCCTTCTGCCTCAGCCTCCCTAGTGCTAGGATTATAGGCATTCACCATCATGCCCCTCAGTTTCAGTCTTCTTTTATTTTGTCTTTTTGAGACAGGGTCTCACTATGTGGTTCAGGCTGGCCTTGAGCTCACTTTGTAGTCCAGGTGGGCCTTGAACAATCCTCCTGCCTCAGCCTCCCGAGTGCTGGGATTACAGGTTGTGCTACCATGCCTGGCCTCAGTTTCAGTCTTCTTGAGGGCTTGTCTATTCTTAGATTTTCCTGACTTCTAAGGTGTAGTGTGCCTTTAGAAGTGCTCATTGAAAACCTGGTCACATTTTTGGTAGGTTGTGGACATCCAAAAGCTCTGCTTAATCTCTCACCCTTTGGTTGTTTATTTATTTAGTTTTGGTACTGGGAATTGAACTCAGGACCTTGTGCTTGCCAGGCAGGCGCTATGCCACTGAGCTATATCCCTGGCTCACCGTTTGGTTTTTATATAATGTCTTTGCTTCTATTTACCCATCAGCTGGTAATTATTTTCTGTTTTCACTGGAACTTGTATTTTATATGATTAATACAAATTACTTTTATTACAGTCTAACTATGTACTCTCTGGCCACGTTATGAACCATTTCCTACTGCCCGTTATTTCTGCTGGATTTCTTTTGTGTTGCCTTGTCTTGTGGCCTAATTATTTTTACATTAAGTATCAGACATTTTTTTGATCCTGGGAATTGAACTCAGGACCCTGTGCTTGCCAGGCAAGCACTTATGCCACTGAGCTATATCCCCCACCCCTAGGTATCAGACTTTATGTTTGAAAATTATTTTAAAAACCATGTGAGGAGGGCTGGGGATATTTGTAGCTATGGGGAGCCAAGGGGTCCTAAGTCCAGCCAGGATGATGGCTATCCAGAACCAATGGCTAAGAACCCAGATTTTATTTATGAGAAAAAGGGAATGGCTTGAGGATGAGTGACTGTGGGAGCGGCAGGAAATACATGAGTGCCATGAGCTGGGCTAGGTAGGAGGCCTGAAATCACCTCCGCCATGTGCAGAGAGAAGGATGTGCAGAAAGAGTAATCTGTATAACTCAACTGAGATAGTATCTAATGTTTTAGGATCCATGCTTCAGCTCTGATGTGTAATATTTGAAGCCTCACGAAGTCATAGCCTCTATTCCTGAGGCTTGATCCCAGCCTACAGCATGGAGTATTGGCTCACACATCCCGCCTTATCCTTGCTCACTTGAGGGAGCAACAGGGGTTGGGGAAACATGCCTGCCATCTCCAAAGACTACCATCAGCATTTAGGCTAGACCGATAATGCACTGCTTAAAGTTAACTGAGGGGATAAGGAAAAGTCCTAAACAGCTCAGTACGTATCACTACATGGAAACAGGGTCAGGCTCAGCCCAAACCAAGGCAATTGCTCCTCTCTTAAGGAGAGTCGCCTAGGTGTCCTCCACAGGATAACAACCTCAGTGCAGCAAAGGAGATAATTTGAAAGTTGACTTTCATTCCTACTAGTGGATAACCTTCTGATTCATCTGTACCTATAGGTTGAAGCCCTTTAGAATTCCAGTGGAAAAAATAACAATTTGACATGCTTCTATCTCTTGGCAGACCCCGGACATCCCTTTTTATCCCTAGACCTACAAGTCTATGAAAAGGCCACTCCATCTCCCAGATACCCATTCTGGAATTGTTGAGTGTCTCTAAGTAAAAGGAATTCCAAATTCCATGTTACTCTTGTGTTTATATCTTCTTATGCATCTTGGTCCAACAATTCTGAACTATTTTTTGGCTCTTCACTTCAGGTAAAATACTTTATATATGTGTGTAGACAGGGTCTTACTATGATGTCTAGGATGGCTTTGAACTCACAGCCTTCCTACCTCAGTCTCCAGAATGCTGGAGTAACAACACATACCACCAGATTCAACTTTTCTAGATGAATTTTTTTACTATCCTTTTCAGTAGGAGAATAGCTCTATTAAACAGTCCTATGTTACTCAGTACCTTCATCTGCCATTTTCTTGGATGTATTGTTATTTTTAAAAGTTTTGCTCGTTTCCTGAATTGTTTCTAATTTATTTTCTCTCTCTTTCATCATTGCCTCTTAAAACTGTTGTGTTACAAGGTTTTCCACAAGTGCCTGAGCAGTCTTTTTCTTTTCCCCTAAAATTGTGTTTTAAAGACAAGACACTAAATGCTGACTGGAGGAGGTGGGTGTGAGAGAGAAGAAGAGGAGGGAAGGTGGAGAAGCTCTTAGTGGACAGTACGGATCAGGAGTAACCTCACTGTCTCCTGAGGGGAGTCATCAAAGTGTCAGTGTATGTAGGTTATTTTCTTTTGTGCAGAGTTATACTCTTAGCTGCTAGTGTCCTAGTCAGTTTGATGACTTTCACTTATTTCTTCAGTACTGAAGCCAATGCTTTGACATTTCCTTGAGTTGTTCTTTGAGTTTAGGGTACAGTGATCAGCTTGATTTCAGATGTCCATCCCCATCCCAGTGAGTTGTCATCAGAGAACCTGCTCATTTGTACATAGAGTTGCCCCTTTAGATCTGAGGTGACTGTATTTTTCCAAGAGAATATTGAATGAGAAAACATCATAAAGCACCACACTTCTATTTCTTGACTTGTCTCCTTTAAAGTGCTTCTGGAAGTCCTACAATATTTAGATTTCCATAGAACCTCACTTCTCTTGCCTTGGGTGACTGGGAATTACTCAAGCTCTCTTGGATAGTCAGCTGCTTCTCCATAAGGATTTAAAAGTTTTCTGAAGTCCACCTTGGGACACATTCTAGATTACAGGATATCTGTTTTGTTGAGGGATTGTTAGTAACTGGGATTTCTCAAAACAGCATTATCTGTTGGGTGTGCAGTAACAATAAGATCAAAATAGAAACTTCCTTCATTTTCGGTGGATTCTGTTAGTCCCAGATTTACATGAGGAAATCTGGCAATAACCAAGATTCTTCTATTTCCTCATAGTCCTTGATACAATGGAATAAGAGAGAACACTCTTCATAGTTTGAGAAATTTTAGGTTGAGCTAGAGCTACTTACTAGCTGTGTAACCTAGGGTGTGATCTTCAAACTTGGAGGTTCAGTTTCTCCCATTTGTATAAAAGGGAAATAATCACCTTTGGTTAGTCATATGCTATGGTAATAGTAACATGTTAAACACAGTTTTCCTCAGATTCTTCTGCCTCACATAATTCCAGTGGCTTGAAGATATTTTCAAACTTTCACCCCAGTGGGCATCCAGATTACTTCCCAACTCCCAACTGTTGGAGGGTGAAAATGTATCCAGGCAACCTAGATCTCCATGACACGGAAGCTCTTTGGAATGATATCCTGGAATATCAACCATCTCAGAGGTGAAGTGGGTGGTCTGAGGGAATGGCTAGAGGCACAGAATCTTGGAGAAAAGGTAAATTAAGAGTTAGACAGTTTGTCAAATGTGAGAAGGTCAGTTGTGCACAGGTTGGACTAAAACTTGAAAAATCAGTCATGAGTGAACTTTGAAGTGAGGTTAAGAGAAAGAATCTGGAGAAATTCCCAGAACCACTAGGTATGGCTCTTCTGTTCCAGGCAGGGTGTGGACTGAGGACTTAAGATAGCCTGAGGGTTTTTATTGTCTCTATTTATTTTAGTATAAAATTCAGCCTTTACGAGGAATAAAAAGTAAAAACCTATCTTCCTCCCCCTTTGAACCCTGGTTTTATATGCATGTACATATATACATAAAACACATTTTTAAAAATAAATGAGATCAGTCTGTGTCTATAATTTTAAAAGACTTAATAGCATATTTTGAGAGATTGGGGGTATTGCTCAGTGACAGTGCACTTACCTGATGTGTGAGGCCCTTCATTTGATGTGCTATGATTGCAAGTGTGTGTGTGTGTGTGTGTGTGTGTGTGTGTGCGTGTGTGTGTACAGAGACAGAGAGAGAGGTGTCTCTCTATATATGTATGAGATTCATTCAGTAAATATTTCCTGTACACTATTTTAGATGGTAGAGTTGTGGTAACAAAACAGAGAATTCCCTTTTCTAAAGATCTTGTCATGTTGCCACACATAAATTCATGTCATTAAAAAAAAAAACAGTGACAGTCTATTCTACGAGATGAGAGATGTCTATTTTGTCTGAGTCTTGCCTTTTTACTTTTAAATGTTCTCTGTCAAATAGTTTAACTTTGATCAAGTTCAATTTATCATTTTTTTCATTGATTATTAGTTTTTTTTGTGTGTCTTAACTAAAAAAAGCCTTTACCCGGCTACAATATGTTTCATTTTAGTGATATAATGGTCTAGCCTTCGAATTATAGAATTCTCTTGTAATAGTCTCATTTTAAGTTATGTCAATTCCTTGATTAACATGGAGCCTGATTTGACTCAGAGACTAATCCAGAACTGGGCAGTCACAGGATTTTTGTTTGAGCTACTGTGTGAGAAGCTCTTTATCTGTGTGTGTGTGTGTGTGTGTGTGTGTGTGTCTGCGTGTGTGTTAGGGGTGTTGTGAGATAAAAGCTTAGAATTGCCAGTTTTTGTACTAGTCCGTTCTTCATTACTATAACAAAATAATGGAGCCAGGCTAACTTTATAAATAAGAGATTTATGTAGCTCACAGTTTTGGAAGCTAAAATTCCAGGCAGCCTGGCTAAGCCTCTGGCAGTGCCCCCAATCCCAACCACATTCCCTCATGGTAGCTGGTGGGAGCAGATGTGTGAGGAAGAGATAGGATCTCTGAACAGGAAACCAGAGAGTGTGGGGTCCCACAATCCCTTCCTAGGACCTGCTCTCCATGACCTATGACTTCTCACTAAGCCCCAACTCTGAAAAGTCCCATGGTACCTCCTAGTACTACCACTCTGAGGTCTTATCTCCCAACTCATAAATGCTGGGGGACGAAACACATTCAAGCCTAGCATTCAACTTTGCTGCCTGAGAAGGAAGCTGATGTAGAAGAAGGTAGGGATATAAGATTTTTTTAAAATGTAGGTTGCTCACAATATTGTTTGAGCACCTGGCTCTAACTGCACCTGAAGCCGTATATCCTTGCATCTTTCACCTACAGGAACCAAGAAATCCTTAATTTGGCTTTAAGCATTTTGAGTTATATTTGTTTCAACTGTAACTTGCTTTGCCTGCTTTACAGAGTAGCCAACAAGCAAGACAATAGTGATGGTGGGTAAAGCAAAGACAGGCTGATTGGGGCTGATATCTTTTATCTTTAGTTTTTAAGGCTGAAAATTTTCCAGTTAGGTGTTATTTTCAGGGAAAATGAGAGCCAGAAGGAGGAGACTATTGTATTGGACACTTTATTGGAAGCCTGGGGACTACTGCCCCAAGGCAAAAGAGTGGCCAGGAACGACACTGGTCTGTCCCATGTGCCATGGCGCTAATGCTGTGTGTGTGGGGGCGGGGAGTAGGAGGATGATCATGCTGCCCTGCCTGGGTGCTGCTGAGCTGGTGCTGCTCAAGCCCTGCAAGGGCCATGAACATACGGGATCACGCCTTCAGCCCTGTCTGTGTATCGTCTCTTTGCTGATGTACCACGTCACAGTGCTCTGCAAAGGTGACCTTTAGATCCTGTCTTCATCAGTTTGACTGTTATAACGAAGTATCATAAAGTGAGTGGTTTATATACAATAGACATTAACTTCTCACAGTGGTGGAGGCTCATGTCTTAGACAAGGACTGGGCATTGTGAGGGTCCTCATATGTCACAGACTAGTGTTGTCTTTTAGTGTGCTTATATAGCAGAAGGAGGCAGAAAGAGCCCTCTGGGGTTCCTTTTGTAAGGGCACAAATCCCACTCATGAGGACTCTATCCTCATGCACAATCACTTCCCCCAAACCACACCTAAATACGTACATTAGGATTTCAGCATGCAAATTTTGGAGAGAGACAAATATCGAGTCCATTGCAGATCCTGAAACATGTACAGCAAGAAACTTAGAATATAAATCATTATTTGACTAAATATAAAATTCTCAAGACAAAAACCTGTGAGAAAGACATGAGTATCATTAAGGTTCATTTGGAACATAAGACAATGTCCTAGAGATAGAAGTAGGATTCAGAGTAAACTCTGGAGACAGAAAGATCTCAACACCTGTACTAGATTAAAAACCTCTGGAAGTTATTTCTCATGCCTCAGTTTTTAATATAAAATGGAGATAACCCTCCTTTCATATAATCATTGTGAGATTTAAATGCAATGAGTTTTGGCAGCACGACACTTGAAGAAGAGCCAAAGAATGGTAGCAGATGCTGTTTTCACGAGCCTTTGTTTATTCGTTGAGACATGGCCAAGTTCTAGCTGGGGCGTTCCAGAACAGTCTCAAATCACCGTTCGTTCGTTCATTTGTTTGTTGTTTTGAGACAGGGTCTCCGTATGTAGCCAGGCTGGCCTCAAATTCACCATCGCATTTGTTCCTTCCACTACTATACCTTCTGACTATTGACAGAGCAGTCAGGGAAGGCCTAGGCTAGCTACTCAGCCAGGGAGAGTGTGAAGATAACATGATACTCCATAATTCTTTTTCTTTGGGTGCCGGGAGATTTTCCTTATTCAAACATTGTTCCAACGTTGGTCTATGTAGAACTGAGAGCCTGGGGGGGGGTATCCGTCAAGACTGTCCCTCACTTCCGGCCTGGGCTCCCCCTAGTGGCGGCTGCGTATACACACCAGTGCCAACAGGGCCAGCCGGCCTTGACGTCGGAGGACAGGGGTCAGAACATGGGGTCCCCCAGCAGAACAAACACTTCACAGGATGTCTTCAACTCCTGACACAACCCTCCTACGGGGGGGACATCACTCGCGCTCTCCACTCTGGGGACTTCAAGGCCAGAGGATAAACAGCGGTGGAGACGAAGCTGAGGGCCTCCAGGAGAAAGGGGACAAGGAGGCTGAAGCCTTTTAGGACGCCCTTGGTCTCACACAGCTCAATGACTTTTCTCTGGGCTGGGGTTATAGTGCCATGGTGCTTATCCAACTTGGCAGAGGGAACATTCTTTCCAATCTGACCCTGACCCTGGGCCACCGGACCTGCTCTGGGCAGCCTGTACCTGGTCTGCATCACCTACTCAGCCTACACCAGCCTCTGTGCTCGGTCTCTAATGGGCTCTGTGGAGGCTGCTGTGTAGAGCTGGTGCACCCTGAAAGCATGACTCTTTCCTCATCCTTGTGTTAGGGAGGAGGAGACTCCGATTTAGAGATCCTGCCTCTCCTGCCAAGAATCACAGCACAGGGTATGGAAAAGTTGGCCTTGAAGTTCTCTGCATCTCAGAACTTCAAAGGCTGTTTTCTTTCCACCAGGCTACCCTACACCGAACAGTAATTATGTTACCATCAGTTCAGTCATAGCACTGAAGGGGAAACTCGGAATCTCAGCAGAAGGAAAAAGCCTTAGTATCTACAGTTCTGCTTACATGTCTTTCCCCTGCTTCTCGCCTACCTCTTCTCCCTTATGGTTTGCCTGACACGCCTTCCTATTATCTGAGAACCATTGCCAAGCCACAGTTTCCTGTGTTTTTTTTTCTTATTATCCAGGGAAGAAAGTACTTTAGTGTCTGCTGGACTGATCAGTAATTACTTCTGGCCTGTTTGGGTCCCCAGGGTTGTTACCCATCTCCAAGAAATCCCACAACTTGCTGGTTCTTTCGTCTCTTTGATGGAAGCTGCATAGGGAGAAGTAAGATTTTTGGAGCTGTATTCAGTATCATGTATACTTAATATATATATATATATATATATATATATATATATATATTCTAGAACCTTTCCCATTTAGATCTAAAAGTTTCCCCCCAGAGCCTCACGCATTCAGAGATTGGGCTTTTGGAAGGTGATTGGATTGGAAGGGTGTGATACTCCTCAGTGGATTCATCCACTCACGAGTTCATAGCTTAATGTTCTGTTTGCAGGCGGGCCTTGGCTGGACATGACCTGCAAGCGTATCTCCTGGTGCCCACCTGTTTCCGTCTTGAGCCCTCTCTTCTTCTCTTTCTAGCCACTGTGACTGAACAGCTTTCTCTTGCAAAGCTGCTCTGCTGTGATGTTTGTGGTGGCCATGGACTGAGAGCATCAAAACTGTGAGCCAAAATAAACCTTCCTTCCTTCAAGGTGGAAGTGTCAGGTATTTTGTTCCAGCAACAGGAAAGTTGACCAGTAAAATATTATATTGTATTATTTATCAAATATTTATAAATTTACTCCTCACCATAGTCATTTGATGAAGGCAAACTCTTAGGACAGAGAGGTAAGTAAGATTTGAGAGAGGAAGTAATCTGGCCAAGGTCATATTCCTGGGACATTGGAACTGAGATTTGAACCCAGTTTGTTTATCATCTATCTCCTGTCATATGCCTATCTATCTCTATCTATCTAATTTATCTGAGACAGGTTCTCCCTATACATTTCAGACTAGCCTTGACACCACTACAGAGCCCAGGTGGCCTCAAACTCATGGCAATCTTCATGCTTCAGCCTCCCAAGTGCTGGAATTATAGGCATGCACTACACTTGGTTCTCTTCTTGTTTAAAAAAGTTTTATTTTTCTTTTTATGTCAGTTGTAGCTAATACTGATTGACAATAAAATTCAGGCATTTTAGCAAGACCATTTTAAACCCTTGTAGCTACCAACACAATTAAAGTATGAAACCTTTCCATTATCCTAAAAAGTTCCCTTCTGCACCTCTGGTCATTTCCACACATACCTACCATCCCTGGCCCAAGTAACCACTGACCTGCTGTCTGCTACTATAGGTTAGATTTGGCTTTTCTAGGACTTCATATAAATGAGATAACACAACAGGTATACTTTGGTTCTGAGTCTTTTGCCCAGTATAAACTCTTGAAATTTAACCCTGTCTTTGCATGTAGAGATGGTGGTATGTTCATTTTTTATTACTTAGTAGTATTCCATTGTGACAATATGCAACAGTTTCCTTCTTTCATTGTTCCTCTTAATAGACCTATGAAAAATGCTGCTATGAACCTTTGTGTTAATTAACTCATTCAGACATACACTTTCATCTGTCTCCTACATATGTTAATTTTCTATGGATGGAATTTCTGGATTATGTAACAGTTTATGAAATTGCCCCACTACTTCTCCAAGTGGTGTTACTCTGCATCCTTCCCAGCATTGTTTCAGTTGTTCTACGTCTTTGTCAACACTTAATATCACTATCAGGGTTAAATTTCAGCCTTTGCACATTTGGTTCATGTGCAGTGTGCTAGCTCGTGATTTTAATTTATATTTCCCTGAATATTAGCTGTGTGAAGCGTAGTGTCCAGCTACATGGAAATTGAAGTAATTTAAAATTGGCTACCTGGAAAACTATTTATTGACTACATGAAATCAGACATATATCTGCTTTCTGTAAAGGAGCTGTTTTACTCATTTAAAAAAAGGAATAAAAACACCAGAATGAGTTCTTTGTATATTCTGGATAAAAATTCCTTGTTAGATGTGTTTATCCTGTATACATATATCCATTAAGGTAAGAATGAATATACACCTATACATTGTATATAAATGCATGTGCATATGGAACTTGCCTTGAAGAATGATGTGTTTCAAAAAGCAGGAATCTCCAGTTTGTTTGTTTTGTGTTTTTGAGACAGGGCCTCATGCAGTTCAGGCTGGCCTTGAGCTCACTTTGCAGCCCAGGCTGGTCTTGAACTCACAATGATCCTCCTGCCTCAGCCTCTCGAGTGCTGGGATTACAGACATGCACCACCACACCTGCCATGAATTTCTAGTTTTGAGTAAATCCAATTTGTTAATTTTGTTCCTTTGTGCTTAGTAGTTCCTTTGTCTTTGCCATTAAAGACATCTTTGATGATGCAAGTTTGTAAATATTTTTCTCATATGTTGAGAAGTTTAATAGCTTGTCTCTGTCTTGGTTACTTTTTTCTCGTTGCTGAGACAAAATACCCAACACCCAAAATGAAGGAAGGAAAGGTTTATTTAGCTTACAGTTTGTGGAGGTTTCAGTCCATACTTTGGTGTTTCAGAGGCAGAGTGGCACATGGCAGAGAGCAAAACATTCAGGGCAGCAGAGCACAGCAAAAACAACCAGGAAAAGGGGAGGAATGGCTGCAAGCAGCCTCCTTTTCTCCCCTACATTGTAAACAGCCTACCCCCAGCCAGGGGTCATGAACCTCTCACACAATCTCCATGCCTTCCTCTTCCACAGGCTCAGGATGAATACAAAGTAAGCACCCCAGCTTCCTCCTGAGTCACTCAGCTAAACCTCTAGATTCCCCAAGTTGACACAATGTATCAACCATAACAGTCTCTTTGTTATGTCTTTGATAATTTTGGAGTTGATCTTTGTGTACATTTGAAGTAAGAGTTGAGGTCATACTTTCCCAATGGATATGCAGTTGTTTTAGGACCATTTATTGAAAAGACTATTCTTACCTCCTTGTGATTCCTTGGCAACTTTTTTAGAAATTCATTGACTATATGTAAGTCTATTTCTGGACTGTTGACTCCTTTCCTTTGATTTATGGGTCTGCTTTGTATAATAGCACACTATTTTGATCTTTGTAGCTTGATAATAAATCTTGAAATAAGGAAGTATAAGTCCTCCGAATTATTTTTCAACTTGTTTAAGCTATTCTATGTCCTTTGTTAATTTTAGAATATGATTATCAATATATAAAAATAACCTGAGAGTTTGAAAGGGGTTGAAGATATACTTAATTTGGGAAAAATTGATATATGACAATATTGAGTTTTCCAGTCTGTGAACATGATATGTATTTGTTCAGAGTTTCTACAATTTCTGTGTGAAACACTTTGCACTTTCCATTTTTCAAACCTTAAACAATTTCATTAAATTTATGCCTAGAGTTCATCTTCTTTGGTAATCTAATAGATGGTATTTTAGCTCCTTTCCCAAATGTTGCTAATGTATAAAGATGTGATTGATTTTGGTGTGTCTATCTTACATCTTGCAATCACGTTCATCTCACTTATTTATTCTAGTAGGAAGGCTCTTGAGGGTTGTCTAGGTATGGAGTCATGTCATCTGTGATTAGACACAGCTTTACTTCCCTCCAGGCTGTATGCCCTTGTATTTTTGTTTTTCCTTTGTGTGTTGTGACTTACAATCTACTTCCTTCTTTCAAATTTTTTGGGGAAAAATTAAATCTTTCACGTTATTACGTTAGCTGAATTTTTGTTGTTGTTGTTGGTAGGTATGTAGCTCTCTTCTATTCCACATTTGCTGTGAGTTGTAAATCATGAGTGAGTGTTAAAGATTATTAAATACTTTCCTTGCCTCTATAGAAATACAGCATATTCTTATCCTGTTAACATGATGAATTAATCTATCATATTCACAGTAAATTATGATCTAAAGCCACATTTGCATTCCGGAAGTATTTTTAAAATGTACTTGATGATGATTTACTTTCCTTTAAAAATATTGTGGGTGAAACTTGCTAGGATTTGTATCTATGCTCATAAAGGACAGGGTCTGTAGTTTTCTTGTGATGTCTTTGCAGGCTTTGTTAGATGGGAACACTAACTTCATCTCTTATTTTCTGAGAAAATGTGTGTAGGATTTGTTCTGGAAATTTTGAATATTGAGTGTAAAATTCACAAAGGAAATAATCTCGTTCCTGAGATTTCCTTGCATGAAGGTGTTTAATTACAAGTTCAGTTTCTTTAATAACACATAGTTCTAGTCAGTTCTAGTCAGGTTTATTTGCTCTCCCTGTCCTTTGTTTGTTCATTCGTTCCTTTTGTGAGATACTGGGGATTGGACTCAGAGCCTCTCACTGAGCCATGTTGCCAGCCCTTTTTATTTTGAGATAGGGTCTCACTAAATTGCCCAAGCTGGGCACAAACTTGCCAACCTCCTGCCTCAGCCTCAGCCTCCTCCCAGAGTGCTGGGATTATAGGTCTGCAGCACTGTGCCTGGCTTTCTATTACTTCTTGAGTTAGTTTTAAGTTATATTATTTAAGGGATTTTAAAAAACTTTTGAAAAGTTGTTGGCATTCCTTCCTCATACTTCCTTGTTAACCTTTAAGTGTCTGGTGTCTGGGTGGTGGTGTCCCTTCTTTCATGTCTGATAGTGGCGATTTGCACTTACTGCTTTTGAGAAGCCTAGCTGGCCATGTGGTCACTGGTCATTTTAGAGAGAGGAAGTGTTTGCTCTCATTGATCCTTGCTAGTCTTTATGTGCTCTTTAAAATTTGTTTTCTGCTCTTATTTCTTTCCTTCTACGCATTTTGGATATAATTTGTACTCCTTTTCCTTTCTTTCTTTTTTATCAAGTCAACCGTTTTATTGCTTAAAAAGAAAAATCCATGCAAAGGAACATATCCTGTAGTCAGTGCACAAGTGAAAGGGCGCAAAGCAAAATTCTCTTAAGCGTTCTCACTGCAAGCACTCGGGCCCTTTCCATTGTCACCCATAATCTCTGATAAAAGGAGAGAAATGCAGTGTTTAACTACTTCAACTTTACAGTGCTGCTAGGAAATCAACAGTATCCTAACTGCCCCAAGTAAAAAAACCACTCGTCTGGAGCAAAATAATAACTTTGAACTAGACAATCAGCTTTTTGCTGGGGTCCAGGTCAGTGGTGTGAGCAGTAAGCTCGGTGCACCAGGCATCAGCGAGCCCTGCTCATCAGTCACACAGACCATGCAGCATTTGCTTCTGCTCATCAGAAACAGGCGGCTTCAGTCAAGTTGTCTGCAGCAGAATGGAGAGGAGGGAAAACAAGCAGAGGACAAAGCGGGGGAGGAAGAGAAAAAGGAGAGGTTAGTAGAGCACCAGGAGCAAAGCTGAGCCCTCAGCCAGCTGGTATACACAGCAGGCATCCCTAAGGCAGGGTGGATGCAAGGGCTCCCACGGAGGGCGGCAAGAGCCAGCTGGTGGAAACACCAACAGAGGACTAAAACAGGAACTGTAGTCTGCTGTGTAGATAGGATAACATTTGGAGGAAGGAAAAAACACCTCCTTTTGCAGTATTCATTTCCTGGGCTAAGAAAGTGAGATGTAAAGCAGGCCAAAGCAGGGACACAGTGGCTTAGAAGAAATCCACTCACCATTAGCCTTGGAAAGAAACTTAACAGCTGAACTTCTTTATGTAAAAACATTCACATGAGCATTATTATTGTTAGGGGACTGGGATAAACATCTTCACCTACTAAGTGCTACTCACCCTTTTCTTTCTTCACTTTCTTTTTTTTTTTTTTGAGACAGTGTTTTGCTGTGTAGTTCAGGCTGGCTTCGAACTTGCAGCAATTCTCCTGCCTCAGCCTCTCAAGAGCTGGGACTTCAGGTGTGTGCCACCAAGCCCGGCTCAATGCTACACTTTCAAAGACCCCCAAATCCATGAGAGGGTCAGTAGCGTGCCTAGTCCAAAGGAGGATTGATTGGTGGCACAAATCAACCAAGGCTCTCCTGGGTTTCCCAGCCTCCTTTGCGGGTAAGAGTGATCATATGATCTGGTCTGGCCAATGAGGGGGGTCAGACCAGGGAGGTTGGGGGAAAATATTAGCTTTCCTGCTTGCCCCAAGCATGGTTGTAATAACAAGGGCTGCATATTTCAACTAGGAGAGAAAAGGCTAAGAGAATCAAAGAAATCAGGGCTAGAGCTGTGAGGTGAGACAAGTAAGTCCTGTGTTTATTTAAGCGACTGTTAATCTTTTACTTGTATTCCAAATCATTCCTGACACAGGCAGTATAGTGCTGTAGCTCACTGGCTATACCTGAGTTTCCTTTTTCTAGATTCTTCCCCCCCTCCCCGCCCATTTGTTTGTTTCAGTAGTAAGAGTTGAATGAGATTTCGCACTGAGCTACATTCCCAACACTTTTAAAAATGTTTATTTGGAGACAGGGTTTTATGAAGGTTGCTCAGGCCAGGCTCAAACTTGCAGTTATCCTGCCCCAGCCTCCCAGAACGCTGGGCTTACACATCTGTGCCCATATGCCTAGTTCTTTTTCTAGAATCTTAAATTGGAAACTTAGGTCATGGATGACTTTCTCAGCTCCTTGATTCGATTTGCATTTTGCCTTGTTGATCTTCCCGAGCTGGTGTTATGTTAAATGTTTCATTGCTGTTCATTCTTTTATTATTTTGGAGCATGTCTTGTTTTCTCTAATATAATCTGTTTGGATAATTGGAGCAGAACCATGCCTTATCCTTCTTTTCATGCTATACAAATATTAATGGTGTGTTCTGTAGGTTTTAGGTGGCTTAGCAAGTGATTAAGGTAAGAAACAGTATTTTAGTTTGTTTGCAAATATGAGGTATGTGTGTGTGCGTGTGGAAAGTAAATCACAGAGAACTTGTGAAGAATTGAGTGTAACATTTCCAACTGATCATCAAAAGCCAGCGTAGACAGTATGTTATCTTCCTTATCTTGTATGTACTCCTGCTGGCACGCTTGGGTTTTACTGTGTTTTAAAAAGTGTGTAGTGGTCCATGTGACCCCACATTTATAGCAGCAAAATTCATAACAGCTAAATCTATTGGAAGCAGCCTCTATGTCCCTCAACGGATAAATGGATAAAGAACATGTAGAATTTACACACAATGGAGTACTATGCTGCTGAAAAGAAGGATGAACTTGAGTTATTTGTAGGAATGTGGATGCACCTCCAGACCGTCATATTAAGTGAAATAAAACAAACACACAAGCTTAAATATCATGTAATCTCTCTTGTATGAGAAATGCAAAGTATAAAGAGCAACATAAAAGACAGTAAGAAGCTGGGAGATCTGTTTCTCAGATGCTAAGGGGATCAAGCAATGGAGGGAGAGAGGAGCGAGGGGGGGAGAGAATAAATACAGGAATTAAAATGTGTTATTGTCTTGGTTACTTTTCTCTCACTGCTGAGACAAAATACCCAACACCCAAATGAAGAAAGGAAAGGTTTATTTAGCTTACAGTTCGTGGAGGTTTCACTCCATACTTGGGTGGTTCTGAGGCAGAGTGGCACATGGCAGAGGGCAAACTGTTCAGGGCAGCAGAGCACAGCAAAACAACCAGCAAAAGGGAGGAATGGCTGCAAGCAGCCTCTTCTCTTCCCTTCCATTGTAAACAGCCTACCCCCACCCAGGGGGCGTGTAGCTCTCACACAGTCTCCATGCCCTTCTCTCCCACAGGCTCAGGGTGTATACAAAGTAAACACCCTGGCTTCCGGCTGAATCTCGTAGTTAACCTTTTAAACTTCCCAAATTAACACAATAAACAACATCCCAGAAGGGTAAGGGCATGTCCTTTTTACCCCAAGATTTACAACTGCTGAGTTACTTAGCCAAACCTCTAGACTCCCCAAGTTGACACAATGTATCAACCATAACAGTTATATACATGTATCGATTCCTGAGGGGAATGTAAACAAGTAAACATGTACTAATAAAGACAATAAAAAGTAGTTTGTGGGTCCATCTGTGTTTGGTTGTCTGAGTTTTTTGACAGAAGGAACGTTATGCTCCTTGCACCCAGCGCAATGCCTGGCATGCAGAAATCAATCAATAAATGTTCGCTGGGTGGATGAGAGAGAGAACAAAGGGCTTTCTCTGCCTCGGAAGTCCGGTGAAACATCGAGAACATATGGAACCGTCCGTGCCGTGTTGTGCTATATTTCAGAGAGTAAACATGCAGGTCCATGGTGCTTTTTCAGACTGCGTTTTAAGCAGTAAATGTTCAGCGTGTGTCGTCAGTTACTGCACTTAATCAGAGTAGGATCCGGAATCGATCGATGTCTAGGACCCAACAGCAAGCAGAGAGCAACACCCCTCATCCTTCACCCTTTCCTTTGTCACGGGAGAAAATAACTGCCTGAGCCCTCACCTTTGCTGTCTTCGTCCGAGCCGGGGCTGCTGCCCGGGAGACGTGGCTGCAGCTCTACCGTTTCACAGATGCTGAATGCAGAGCTCTTACATAATAGCAGCGGTCCCTAAACTCCAGCCGATCGATTTGTTCCCCTCCCCAGGGTTATTATCACAGTGCCCTTGCCAAAGCTCTCAACAAGTCTCCGTAATCTTTTACACGCATAGTTCTCCGCGGACTTTTCTGAGCACTTTCCTACCCATTATCTTTTCTAATCGGCGCAACAGCTGCTGTATATTCCAGAGGGCACTGAATAAAGGAAAGAGATCCAGCTCTGCCCAGACTGCACTGGTGTAGTTCTTGCTCTGCCATGTACTGGGTGTGGAAGTGGGCAAATGTCTTCCTCTCAGGGAGCCTCAGTCTTCGCATTTGTGCAATGGGAGTAATGGGGGTGATCTGCAGAGCATCTTCAAGGTATAACAATTGGCACAGTGTTTCTTACATGGCCGGTGTTTGATATGTGGTAGGCAACATTGTTATTATGTTCTATTAAGGTTGTAATTATTATGGGTTCTTGCAGCAATTCAGGGAAAATTAAATGAGGCCCGATCATGCTGCAGATTATGTAAACAGCGTATTATGTTAGTACTCAACTGCCTGTCTGCACAGCATATTCTGAAAGGCAGAAGGAAGTTACACAACACAGAAAGAACAATACAATAAAAGCTTCAATGAAACAAAGGCAGGCTGTGTAATTTAAATGCTGCTGGGCAGTGACTTTACCCATGCGGGCATTGGTAGAGACACTGCTTCAAATGATTGTGTTGGACAATTTGGTATGAATTTATTCTTATGACTATACTTTCACCAAAACTGAGCTGGCAGCTGTGTTAGTTTGTGTTAGAGTCAAAGCTTAGGGAGAGAAATGAATGAGTCAGTACTGAGCGAATCCTTGTTCGTCCACAGAAGACTTGAACGACAGGGCAGCTTTTCCTCTGGTGGTATCAGTGTTAACTCTCAAAGATGGGAACAAGTCAGGTGCACTGGTGCCTGCCTGCAGTTCTAGCACTCAGACTGAGGCCAGGGTGGGGTGGGGTGGGGAGGGGTTGTGAATTCCAGGAAAGTCTGGGATACATAGAAAGTTCGAGATCAACCTGAGCTACACAGCAAGGCCTTGTCTCAAAAAAAAAAAAAAAAAAAAATTGAGATTTTGTGAATATCAGAAGAAAAGGGCTGGGGATATAGCTCAGTGGAATAAGTGCCTGCCTGGCAAGCACAGGTTCCTGAGTTCAATCCCCAGTACTGCAAAAAAAAAACCAAAAAACCAAAACAAAACAAACAAACAAAAAAAAACAGAAGAAAAAGAAAAAGACTAGACTTTGTGAATATCAGAAATGGGGAGTGGCAAAGTTCCAATTGCTAAGCCATGCCAGTCAAGTGCTCTCTGTTTAGACAGCATGGAGCCTCCATGCTGTGTGGTTGATAAACTGAAGAATCTTCAATAGGTCAGCTCATTGCTTGTGCTCACTTAACTTAAAATATATAAATCCTAGTTCACGTAACTAAAATATAAACACCGGTGCTTGATAGGCACTTGGGAGATTTTGAAGGGATCCACGCAATACTATTTCCCACCTTCCCCATCTAGACTTACTACGAAAATGTTATTTTAATTCAAATAAAACTGTATGGAAACTGTGGATGCTTAGAAAAGAAGGGCTTCCTAATCCTGAATTTCAACATTGTACTCAGGAGGCCCAGGCAGAAATGAAAACGGAGGTGGGGATTGTGTTGATTCCCTGAGCCTAGTGTGGGACCAGCGAGCAGCCCAGCATGCTTTCCTGCCCTGGGAAGGCAGAGCAAAGAATGGCCCAAGTGTGTCTGATTTCTTTTTTCCAACTAACCAGTAGCACAAGTGACTCTCCCCAGGGAAAAGAGCAGGCAAGCAGGAGGCTAGGAGTTCTGCTGTAGTGGAGACCCTTCATTCTGCATGGGAACACGAAGCCCGAGGGCAGCAATACCTCCAGCACCTAAAGTAATGCGCTCTGAAGGTTAAATGTGAGGCACAGTGTCTCACCATAGTAAGCAGGTGATGGCAGCAGATTTTCAGGGCGCTGTATGTCATTTAGCATCTTCCCATTACCTGTAAAGAGTTCTGTAAGTTCAAACTCTACATGCTAAAGAAAAGGCCACATGCCTGGGAGGAATTTCTTCTACTGGTTCTGTTGATAAAGGTACCCACACCAGATGATGTTCTTTAGAAATCACAGAACCCGCTTTTGGCAAGCAGGGCTTTAAAATGATTTGAAATTACCAACTAATGTTAGCTACATCCCTTTTGCATTTGGGGATTATTTTTTGAGCTTGATAGGAATGGTCCTATCCTCTCATTTCCACAAATTTCACTCCATACATATTTAGAAGCTGCAATTCTTAGGATGTATGTTGCATTATATCCTCAAATTAGTAGCTATCCATGAAAAAGCACTGGCAGGAGGGTTAGGTTTCTGAGAACAGTGTGGTGAGTGGAGATGTGTAGTAATAAAGGAAGAGGCAGGAGAAAAGCATGTGATCTTTTATGGCACATCTGGTATAAGAGCTTAAAAGTGCATCTGACCCAAAAATCAGCAAGAGGCTAGTCCGCCTCAGCCCTGCTCAGTCAAGCAGGATGATTCCCTGCCCAGCTAGGCCTAGGCTTAGACCACGGGTGGCAAACCTGTGGCATGTGCGCTATAGGCAGCTGCATGTTATCATTGAAAGCTCTAAAAGGTTTGCCATCACTGACCTTGGCCACACCCCTCCGCTCCTACTCTAAGTCTAGATTTCTCAGGAAAATGTAGCACCCACAGAAGCAGAAAGAGAAACCAAGGAAATCCCATGGCCTCTGCATGTTGGCATCAATTGGGTTCTATTCAGGGATAAGTCAACAGCTAAAAAAAGAACAAGTGCCCTATAAAGATTACTACAGCACAAGGGAAATGGAAAATTGTCCTCTAGGCCCAGAGGAAAATTATAATCCTAAAAAGTGCTAAAAGTCAGAAAATCATTTGGAAGACATTTGCTTGTTTTCACTAGGATGCAAGAAGTCGCGGTCTCCTTGACAGAGGATGGGTGAGCCTTAAACAGAGACGGCAGGAGATGGAAAAGGAACCCTACAGCTGACTCCCAAAGCGAGGCTGGTATTAACGTCAATGCGGGATGAGGTTTTATGAAACAGAATTGTTCCTGAAGAGAAGATCAGAGCAAAACAAAAATAAACACCTCAGTTAGAATAATAAAGAAACTCTTCTTTTGTGGAACAAAAGGCTAGTGTTCTGAGATTAATACGGTTTGGTATGTTGCAGGTAGTAATATTCATTCCAGGTGATAGTTTTAAAATTTTAAGGAAAACAAAAGCATTTTTAAAAGAATCTGTGTTTAAAAAGAACACCTAAACAAAAGCAACAATAGCAGATTGTAAGGGAACAAAAGTCAGATTTCTCCTTGGCAACACTGAACAAGAAAATAATAAGGGCAAGTTCGCATAGCTTTGAAGTAACAAAAAGAAAAAAAAATGAATCAAAAATTGATCAGAGAAGTGAGGGAAAAATCTAAATTGAAGAATCTTACATTGAAATTCAGTAGGCTAGATAAATACTGCAGGCAGGAGAGCATGTAAACATAAAAACAGATCAGAAAACAAGCTAGATATTTCAAATGGGGAATTTAATGCAGAGTATTTATTACTTACAGAATGGTCTTCAATTTTATATTCAGATCAGCTGGGATTATTTCCTTTTATTTTCTTTTTGGTGTTGGGAGCCAAATCCCGGGCTTTGCAAATGCTAGGTCAGCACTCCACCTCTAAGCTACAGCCCCCCTTCTCAGGATCTTTTTTAAAATACAGATTCAAATTCAGTAGGTTTATTGTGGGGTCTGAGATTGAGCATCTTTAAAGATGCTCTGGATCTAGCCAGCGCCGCAGATCCCTGAGCCACTTTTTGAATCGTCAGCAAAGGGGAAACTGGGAGAACTGCAGATTAGCAAGAGCAGGAAGACACAACTTTCCTTAAGGCTGAAGAAACACAGAGGAAAAGACTTCAGTTTCATGCAGCAGCTCGCAAAATGACCAGGACTTCCACATGGAGGCTGGTACTGAGGAGGAAGGGGTTGCCTGGCAAGATCTGAGATCCCAGAGAAGAACCAACTGTGCCCAGAGACCCAGGGGAAAGGTAGAGCGCGGGGGATTTAATGCCCTGGCTTCTTCCCTCCTCCTAACCTCTGATCTTCGGCAAGGTCCTCCCATGACCGCAGCTGAAGCTGCCTTCTACCACATACTGCGTGCACTGACTGACCCCAGCTTCTGGAAGATCACAAGTTTGAATCCTGCCTGGGCAACTTACTCAGATCCTGTCATCGAGTAAAAATGGAAAGAGGCTGGGGATGTAGCCCTGGGTTCAATCCCTAGAACCACATACATACTTGCACACAAACTTTGATTTAGCATTTTGGGATAATGGTGGGTATTTTGCTTTGGTAAAGAGCTGGTCAATCAGGAGTTGATATTATTATAAATATTCATAAGCTGTATCATATGTGGAACTACATAACAGTGGTCCTGACCAACAGAAAATACCAGCCACCATTTGTTGAACACATGCCCCATGCCGACACTGTGCTATTTTATGACTTTATTTTATTTAATCTTCATAATTACCTACAAGATACTCATCTCACTAATGAAGATCTGAAACTCAGAGAGGTGGAATGATGCCCCAGAGCTCACACACAGCAGAGCAAGGATGAGACCAGTGGATTTTTACCTATCAATCTGACTTACTTCTATAATTTGTAAATCCTAGTTTTAAACTGAATTTAGTAAGCAATTTTTTCCTGTTTCTAACTTAAAGGAAAAAGAAAAAGAAGATCCAAACTGTGAATAGCAGAGACCCTCCAGGGAATGTTCTTGCTTGGACAAAGGCAAACAAAGCAGGGCTGTGGCAGCCCCCAAGGAGCCGCAGCAAGCAGTCCAGCTGCACACAGCAGCGGGAGATCACAGTGGGAAGTTAAGTCCCAGCTGGGACCATGCGAAAGTTTGTCATTGTCTTGGTTACTTTTCTCTCGTTGCTGAGACAAAATACCAAACGCCCAAAATGAAGCAAGGAAAGGTTTATTTAGCTTACAGTTTGTGGAGGTTTCAGTCCATACTTAGCTGGTTCAGAGGCAGAGTGGCACATGGCAGAGGGCAAACTGTTCATGGCAGTGGAGCACAGCAAAAACCACAAGAGCAAAAGGGAGGAACGGAGGCAAGCAGCCTCTTTTTCTCCCTTACATTGTAAACAGGCTACCCTCACTCAGGGGGTGGGTAGTACACACACATTTTCCATGGCTTCTGCTTCCACAGGCTCAGGATGTATACAAAGTAAGCACCCTGGCTTCCTGCTGAGTCACTCAGCCAAACCTCTGAACTCCCCAAGTTGACACAATGTATCAACCATAACAGTCTGGTTGAATCTAATGCTGTGGCCACTCACAAGACTTAGCTGCTATGTTTTCAGGAATTTTGTAGCTGGTTATGAAGTGCTGTTATTATTAAAAATTACATTTTATTAACTTAAAATCTTATTAAAAGCAATGGTAACATATACTACTATTTTTAATGATTTCATTCCATTTTACTGTTATGTATGCTCTTGAGCTGTGGAAATATGGTGTAGCAGTACACTCCTGTGCACTTTCTCCAGCTCTGTGTTCAATAATATGACACAGGCAGCTTGACATTGGCTGTGGTGGAATTTACACCACAGAAATTGGCAGGTGCCACAGACTACTCTGCCCTAGTGGAAGCAGGTTTCTGAATGCTTGTCAGCACCCCACTGGCTTAATCCCTGGCAAAGGTACAAGTTCAGGGTGGGAGGTCAAAAGCCAAGGGATCACACAGGTTAAAACAACAAACGCCCATGGTTGCGTCTCTATCATTTGGGACAACCAGCATTCACTGGGCTAAAGAATAGGGTTTTGATATTTTACAAATGGAAATATTTAGCCTGGGTATCGTTTGGTTAAAAAAGGAAAGGAAAACGCTAGTGAGAATGTAGTCATGAAGTAGTAATACAATATTATAAATTCAATGGATAAAAGGTGTTAGGGAATAGAAAATACCATTAGCCTATTAATTAGTTATGGGTGAGATTATGCTATTACTTTTTCTTCTAGTGCTAACTAAACTTGGAAGTGATAGGTGAGGTTGGATGTATGTTTGTAAATCTGACACATGCTGCACTCCAATACTGCCCTGCTATGCTTCATCTGTGGCTACAGAAAACTACAACGTGTTTGTGAAAAGGTGACAATGCTTTTGGCTTTTGTCATATTTGGAAGAGGGCCTATAATATTGTCTAAAGAAGCTGAGGTAAAGAGCTACTTGGAACATAATGTGATATTGGAATTTTACTTAGAATTACAGCCAACACCTGAATTTTGGTTGTGCTTATAAGTTTTCATAGAAGGCTTTAATTGGCTTTTGAAACCTGACCCTTAGCAACACAGGTACTATGGCAAAGAATATGAGATTTTAAGGAAATGTTTCATTTGAATTATTTGGATAAAGTTGGCTAGCCTACATACCTGGTGTTTTTCCTGGCACATCTTTTCTGGTTGTTTAAAGTCTTACTTACTTTAATTAATTACAAAGTAATATGTGCTTATTGCAAAACTTCAAATAACATAGACTGTGAATATCTTATGACTCACAACTTAAAACCTTGAGGAAACACCCCATAAAACACTTTTTAACATATCCTAGAATTTGGCTACTGATTTACACTCAGCATATGTAAATATGAAAATTAGGTGAGGTAGTATTTCTCTGTAACCTGCTTTTTTTTGCTCATTTTTAAATGATGTAATATATGATAATATAGAAGATTATGTAGATCGAGGCATACATTTTAATGAATTATAATTGGACACTGGTGCAATCTTTATTCATGCTAACAGACAAAAAATTGCCTGCATCTTAGAAGCTGTCTGTGCCCCTTTAAGATCACAACTATTTCTCTCTTTTCCATATGAAACCATGACCTTAATTTTTGTGGCAATCTGACTTGTTTGTACGAGCGCCATCTATCTATTAATACTCAGACCACTTTGAATTTTATATGAAAGACATCATAGTTAACACATTTTCTGTGATTTTCTTCATCTAACATCATCAGTAGGATGTGAGGGTGATCTGGCTGGAACATCTGTCACCCCATTGATCGCCAGGTTGATTCGGCTGATCTGGCTGGCTGGGCGGGTGTCCCCTTCCTCCCTCAATGCTCCAAGTGTGTCCCTTCTGAAGCTGCATGCTCAAAGAGGACAACCACCCCCGATAGAGGAGGATTGTCCCTCAGTCAAGGGTGTATGAGCAGCTGTGCTCCCCTGCTACAACCTCCAAACAAGCTCTCAAGGTCCATCTAACATCAGTGATGATATTCATTGATATTACTGTAAATAATTGTTGTTCTCTCATTTTCATTGGTGTATAGTATTCTGTTGCATGGATAGAAATCTGTTTGTTAAACAATTGATGGGCATTTTAAACTATTGTTGGGAAGTTTTCTATATTCTGACTAACAGTATTTTAAATAATTTTACACACATCTTCTGGTGTAAATGTAAGTTTTTCTATGATGTGTAATGAGAAAAGGGGTGATTGGATCATAGGGTTTGCACATTCATTGTACTAGATAATGTAAATTGCATTCCAGAGTGATTTCACCAATTTAATGTCCACTCACAGTGGATGAAAGAGCCTGCTTCTTTGTATCGTTGACAACAGTAGTTTTCATCAGAATTAAAAATTTTTCCTCTCTGTAACATTGTAATTTTAATTTGCATTTACTAATTCCTAAGGAGACTAAATTTCCATTTTAGTTTTCTTGCTTGTGAAGTGAATGTTCAAGTCATTTGTTCACATTTTATCTTGAGTCATTTTTTTATTTGATGTTCGTCCAGTGTTCTTTATATGCAGTTTTCCGCTTAAATCTAAGATCCCATTGATTAAAAACTATCACTGCTTTGTTACATCAAGAAAGAAAGACCATTGTCAGTTATGTTACAAACTGCTATTGATCATAGTGCGCCTCTCAGTTTCCATTACGGTAAAATGTGGAAAACTGTTACGGAAACAAAAAGATGATGGTCCAGGTAAAAGACCTTTTCCAGGTATGTGTGTTACAAATAGCTGCTCTCTATTTCTGGGTTGGCTTTTCCCTCACTTTAAAGTTTCCTTTGATTTATGTTTAAATGGAGTCAAATTTATGTACTATTTCTCTATGAATTTTTTTGTGCATCTTGTGGAAGTCCTTCCCAACTGTGAGAAAATGATATGTTATTTCCTAAGACTGATATAATTTTGCCCCTCTTATTTCATCTTTGATGTGATTCAATTGAGTTTAGATGTGGTGTAGAGTAAAATTACATATTGTTCCTTATGATCTATTTCTTTCTTTTCCTTTATTTGTCAACTTTTTTTTTTTTTTTTTTTGCGGTACTGGGGATCGAACTCAGGACCCTGCGCTTGCTAGGCAAGTGCTTATTCCACTGAGCTATATCCCCAGCCCCCTATTTGTCAACGTTTGTACCTATATTGTATGAATTTCATAAACCCCAAATTGTTAACACTTTGATTAGGATTGGATTTGATTTGAACAGAAATGATATCATATTGTGTCTCAATCCAGTAATGTGATCTATGTCTCTATTGTGGAATCCTCCTTAATTTCTCTAGATAATGTTTTATAATTTTGTGACTACCATATTTTCTTATAAAATTCACTTCTGGATATTTTTAGGCTATGAAAAGAGGTGTTCGTATGCTTGTGTTTAGTTTACTAATACTGCATACAGAATGAGCTTTGTATATTGTTCTTGTATTTAGCAACAATTTATTAATTTAAGCTTATTACTACTAGTAGTTTATTTATTTATTTTATTTTAAAAGTAAAAGAACCAAAACATTAACAGACACACAGTAGCACAAGAACAAGTACAAAAACTGAACTACAGATAAGGTGGCAGGGGATTAACAATGGTTGTTGTATTACACATTGATAACTTCAAAGTGTGTGCTCAGGACAATACAGATAGACATACAAGATTGATTAAACAACCAATCACTGATTGTTCCTTACAACAAAACGACATGAGACAATAACGCAACCATGTCAGCCATCCTGCACATATACACATACTTACATAGGCATCCCCTTCTTCCTTTTCTCCCTCCCTTCATCCCGATTGCTCTTTACTTTCGAACAGTCTCCCGTTATACCTCCTGATTTATATTCCCACCTCCAGGTTCCTACACTAATGATACAATATGCTGCTTGCACATGCACATCTGATTTACCTCACTTATGAGTGTGGTCTCTAACCATGACCATTTGCCTATAAAAGCCTCTACTTTGTCTTTCTTTATAGCTGAATAATATTCCATTGTGTAAAAATGCCACAGTTTTTTAATCCAGTCCTCTGTGGATGGACATTTGGGTTTCTTCCACGATTTAGCTATTACAAATTGTGCTGCTATAAACATGGGTGCACATATATCACGGTGATATGATGTTTTCAGATCTTCTGGGAAAATACCCAGAAGGGGAATAGCTGGGTTGAATGGGACCTCTAGACCTAGTTTGCTGAGGAATCTCCAAACCGATCTCCACAGTGGTTTCACCAGTCTGCATTCCCATCAGCAGTGCAGAAGAGTTCCTATTTCTCCACAGCCTCACCAGCATTTGCTATTGGATGATTTCTTACTGGGGTGAGATGAAATCTCAATGTTGTTTTTATTCGCATTTCTCGAATGACTACTAGTAGTTTATACATTTAAATTTTTTCTATATATTCAGGGGTAACATCTGTGAATAATATCATTTTGCTTCTTATGTTTGCTTTTTTGCTTTGAGCCTCCTCCTGGAGACTCATGTTAACCTTGCTGGGTGCCCAGGGGGCACTGCTGGGGGGTAGTGGAAGTTTTAGGAGGTGGGCTTTGTTGGATGGCCCTTAGGTCATGGGAGGGGTGACCTGGAGGTGTCTAGTCTCTTGGTCTTTGCTTCCTACCTCAGGAGGTGAGCAGTTTGCTATGCTGGGTATTCCTACCATGATACACTTTCCTTCCAAAAGGCCTAAAGCAAACAGACACTGCATCTTGAATGGAAACTTCCAGAACTGTGAACCAAAATAAATCTTTTCTCTTTATAAATTCATTGCCTGTGGCATTTTATCATAGTGGTGGAAAGCTGACTCATACACTCCCAATCCTAAAAATGATGGTTAGTAATTCAATAATAAGGTAGTTGCTGTTGGATTTTTGTCTTTGTAGTCAAACTATGTAAGATTAATAACTTTTTTTGTACTCAAAGCCCAGCTTCATGAACGACTAGCTGGGAGACCTTTAGCAACTTTCTTTATCTTTTTGTGCATTAGTGTTCTGATCAGAAAAAAGGAATGTCCTACTCTAGATTTCATAAGAAGCAGACAACTGGGATGGAAGAGTAAGTGCTAGGGCTTTAGGTGAGAAATGTAATCCTACACCAGCAAGAATGAGTAAAAGGGAAAGGGAGGCAGGTAAGTATGAAGGGAATGTGGGGAGAGCTGTCATACACTGGCCACTGTCTCTGGCCAGCTGCTCATAGCTCCACCATGTGGAGAGGATTTCATGTGAGTGGTGAGGTTGTGGGAGGGGCCAGAGTCTTCAGCTAAGTGTTGATCAGCATGGAGTAGCAGGACCACATGTCCTTTGGCTGGGGTGGTGATGAGGCAGAGCCAATGGCTGCATCCCGGAGCCAGGTGAGGCTGAGAGACCCAAGAAAGTGCGGAAGAGGAGACACTTGAAAGGCTACTCATGGGCTTAGGTCATGGGGTTGTGGTGTCAATTACATATGTTTTTTTAGTTTTTTATTTATTTATTTATTTTTTATTTTATTTTATTTTATTTTAATTTTTCAGTTACATATGTTACTTGTATCTAATCCTAGATGGAATCGAATGTTTAGAAAAGGGCCCATGCGGAGCAAGCTCTCAAATACTATTAGCTGAAAGGCAATTCAGTTTATAACATTTTTTTTTCTTATGGACACTGATCTTTGTGAAATGCTTAGAGAAGTCTTCCCCACTCAGCTATTACAAAAATAGAATCCATCTGGATTTTATTTTGGTATAAGAAGTGAGGTCAGAATCATGCTTTATGTTTTTCCAAATGACTTGACAGCAGTCCAAATACCACGTATTGAGTATTTCATAGTTCTCCTTTTGCTTTGAAACTTGACATATAATACATTAAGTTTGCATATTTATTTGCTTATCTATTAACTCTTCTGTTCCACTGCTATATCTACAAATGCTGTGGTTATGGTGTAAGGATCATAGCTTAGTGATAATAAAGTATTGTAGGACACGTTTCCAGTTTTTGTTTCTCCTGTTCTTTAAAGGATTTTCCTGGTTATTCTTAAATTGATAATTTTAGATGAAATTAAGAATCATCTTTCAAGTTCTTTCACCTAAAAACAGCCCTATTGGGATTTTGATTATGAATACACTAACTATATGGCTTAAAGTGGGAAAAATTTATAGTAATGCAATACAATTTTAAAGAACAAGCTCTTTTTCTTCATTTATTGAAGATTT
This sequence comes from Dinomys branickii, assembly GCA_004027595.1. Classification (NCBI taxonomy): domain Eukaryota; kingdom Metazoa; phylum Chordata; class Mammalia; order Rodentia; family Dinomyidae; genus Dinomys; species Dinomys branickii. The sequence continues at coordinate 50,965 of PVLD010008800.1, read as the reverse complement.
AATATTACTATAATTTTATTGTTTTCTACAAAGACCAATCATTTCTTGTTATATTATTTCTGTTTCATGTCTATGTTTGTAAATGGGATGTTTCCTTCTATCTTTATTTCACTTGATTAGGATTTGTACATCAGGGATCTATTTATTTTTAGCATTATAGAGCTATGTTTTATAGTATTGTACCCATTTTAAATGCGTGGTTCAATGGCTTTTGACAATATTACCAGGTGATACAATGATAATGATAAACCAGTTTTAGAGTGTTTTTGTTCTCTGATAAGATCTTTCATGGTTATTTATAGTTAATCCCGTTCCCCATCTTTTCCCAGGTCAATACCACTCTAACATTCTGTCTGTATGGATTTTCCTGAACAAGTCATATAAATGGAATCTTGTAATCTGCACTCTCTGCATCTGGCTTCCTTAGCATGTTTTTTCAGGGTTCATCTATAAGGTAGCTTGTAAGAGTAGTTTGCTTCTTTTACTGCTGACCACTCTGCTACTGTTTGGTTATATTGCATTTTGTATCCATTTCACTAATGATAGAGATTTAGGTTATTTCCAGTTTGGGGCCATTGCGAGTAATATTCTTGTGAACATTTGTATGAAGTCCTTTCTGTTTTTCTGATGCTTGAGAGTGAACCCTGGGCCTTGTGCTTGCTAGGCTAATGCCCTCAGGTCTTCGAAGACTGGTTTCCATTTCTCTTGAGTAGATGCCAGTAGAATTGTTGAGTTGTATGGTAATGTGACGTTAACTTTTTCGGAAACTGCCAAGTTGTTTTCCCAAGTGCCCTTACCGTTTTATATTCGCACCAGCAGACTAGAAGGGCTCTCTATTGACTTTAAAATATTTATTTTGTACATGACTACCTAATGGGATAATGTTTTATTACCTCGTAGCTTTTATGGTGATGCTTATATTGCTATATATTCTCAATTGCAGGTGACAACGTTCCAACTCAAGCTAGCATAACCAAACTGCCTTGGTTTATGTAATTAAGAAGAACAAATGGGCCAGGCGTGGTGGCGCACGCCTGTAATCCCAGCGCTCGGGAGGCTGAGGCAGGAGGATTGTTGTGAGTTCGAGACCAGCCTGGGCTACAAAGTGAGCTCAAGGCCAGTCTGAACTACACAGTGAGACCCTGTTTCAAAATTACAAAAAAAAAAAAAGAACAAATCAAATGCTAATCATATGCAACTAGAATTTAAGGACTTAAAGATAACTAGAAAATCTCTCAACTCTGCTTTTTAAATCTTGAACAACTTGACAGATGATGCTAGACGAGTAACAATGACACAGTTTCTATCCCTCAACTTCTTTATATAATGGTTTATTGATCAGTAGCATTATATTGTACCGCCCTTGAATCTCTGCAAAAAACCCACATTTGGTCAAACTGTTTTATTTTTACATACTGCTCAATTTTTTGCTAATACTTTTAGAACTTTTCTTTCTTTTTTTTTTTTTGCACATTTCTTTCTAAGTACACAGATGAGCTTGATGTTTTGTTTTTTGTATTTTTTTCAGCCAACTGGTTAAGATGCTTCATTATAAAATTAGTTGAGGTTTCCATATTTTTATGCATCTTGATATAAATATTCTAATAATTCATCTAATGGCTTAGACAAGTCTCAATTTTAACTTAGACTTCACCATTTTCATGGGTTTATTCCTTATCATTTTACAACAGAATTTCTAAGTGCTTTCAAGCTTTACACCACTTCTTGGATTAATGTTGATAATCTTAATTTTGTTAGAAAATTATTTCTTATAGGCTTTAAACTTTATGACTATGGAACCAAATGTGATAGTCTCTTAATTCTTTTAATCTCTATTATGCCTTTGCTTAGAATTAACTATACCAACTTATAATTCTATCTAAAATATAAAAATAATTCCTTACATCTGTTTCCTTGGATATCTTCTACTCTTGATGATGTTCTCTGACGACAAAAATTTTGCCAAACTGCTATACAAAATTTATCACATTAACTTCCACTCCTTTGATTATAAATGAAGGTCAGTGTATTTCCATGAGTTTTTCACTGTCAAATGTCTATTCCTGACCTTTACTTGCCTTAACAATTTCTTTGTAACTTCTGGCGCTGGGCAACAGTCCACAGCTGCCTTTCTTCCCTGTTAATTACAACCAATGACTGAATAGAATGGGAAAAAAAACAGCTTTAGACTGAAGAATAAGCAACAGGAGTCACACTGGAGAAGGGAGTCAAATGTTGAAGAATTGCCAGGATGAGAATGAATTTCTTAGCTTTGCCTCCTTCTTCGCCTCCCAGCTTTCACTCAAGGGCAGCCCCCGCTGAGAAGTTGTGTGTAATATTTATAGATGGCAAAAACTCCGCAAAAACCAATCCTGACCTGAAGGCTAAAGGGGAGACCTCTGCAGGCCAGGAAGTGTGGGGGGAGAATCCTAGTTGTTGTTCGTCTTTTATTCCTTCGCTAGAAAAGGGCCTCCCAAGGTACCCTGGCGTGTGAAGCTGCCCTGCGGAACTGGTGGCGCTGATGGACCATGCTTCGGACCTTGTGAGAAGACTGATCTCTCTAGCCAAAGGAATTGGAAGACAATGTTCCTGTGATCTGAGAGTTGGGAATGCTCCCTGTGATCTATCCAGTGGCTTCACTCTGGGTGTGGCCCCAGTCACGTGAAACCACGTGAGAGCACAGGAAGTTAAAGGTCAGAAAGAAAACTGGTAGGTGTTATGTAACAGATTTCCGGCCAGAGAAGTGAGGAGATTTGGAAAGCGTGGAAGAAATTCCTATCTGGAGACAGTGGAAGACATCTGAAAGCAGAGAACTGGAAAAGGGAATCTTCTAATTATGTATGACCCAACCCTGATCATCCCTCCATGGGGCATAAGTCAAACAGTCCCCCAAAATGATAACTTGGGCTCTGAGAATTGAACTGCAATATAATTCACAGCTCCAATCTGGGCTTTACGAGTGTTGCTTGCAAACCCACTGGAGTGTAGCAAAGTCTGTACAAATTCAGTTGACATTAGAAACACAGATGTAGAAAATAAAGCTGAACTTAGAACCTGAATCTAAACAAGTTCACTGCCAAAATCAGCCTTCTCCATGGGGTTTTAACAGAACTTGGAGTTACAACACAGTATTCAAATTACCCAGAATGCAATTCAATCTTTCCTTGGTGCTAGAGTTTAGATCTAGGACACCCCGCTCCCCAGGCCTCATGTGTCCAGAAGCGGGACTTTCAGGTGAAGGGATCATGTGGTCTCGTACTGTACTCATTCATCAGTGGACTTACCTGCTTATGAGTTCAGGAGCTGAACGTGCTGTTAGGAGGTGGCTCTTGCTTGGAGGTGGGTCACTGAGGGTGTGACTAGAAGGGGCATTCTTATCCCCATCTCCTTTCTTTCTCTCTGCTTCCTGGCCGCCATGGTGTGAGCGGCTCTGCACCATTACGTCCTCCTGCCAAGCCGTTTCTGCCTCAGAGCCAGCCATGGACTGAAACTGTGAGGTGAAACAAACTTGCCCTCCTGTGAGTTGTGCATGCTGGGTGTGGTGTGTCAGGAAGGAGGAAAGTGACTGAGACACTCGGCACACAAAGCCCCCGGGAAATGTGGTCAGTTCTCAAGAGAAAAAGACATAAAATAAATGCTAATTGCACCATGACCCAGATGTTAGAATTACCAAAGACTTTAAACAGCTCTTGATAACTTGAAGTAGATAGAAGACATAAGTCTCCAAATTAGAAATGGAAATTGCAAGATAAATCAATTGGAAGTTCTAAAACCGAAACAAATGCAGTATCTGGAACAAAGGGACCGGAGGTCCAGGGAACTGTGGGATAACAAAAGAGCTGATAGTGATGCCACTGAAGTTCAAGAAACATACTGGAAAGAGTGATTTTAAAAATAGTTGAACAGCCACATGTGGCGGTGCCCATTGGTAATCCCAGCACTTGGGAGGCTGAGGCAGAAGGATCATTGTGAGCTCGAGATCAACCTGGGCTACAAAGTGAGCTCAGAGCCAGCCTGGGCTGCATAGCAAAACGGTCTATGCAGACAAAAAGTAAAATAAAATAAAAAAATATAGTTGAAAAAATAATAGCTTGGAAAGGCAAGAATGTTTATATTTCAAGACCACTGAACCCCAAACAACACAAACAAACCCCATTTTGTTCATCATAGTAAAACTTTTCTCTTTCTTTGTCTTGCTGTGTAGTTCAGGCTGGCCTCGAACTCTCTGGGTAACCCAAGCTGGCCTCAAACTTGCAGCCATCCTCCTGCCTCAGCCTTCAGAGTGCTGAGGTTACGGGTGTGTGCCATCATGCTCACGGCAAAACTTATAAAAACCAAAGGGAATAAATTCTGAAAGCCATTAGAGGAAAATGTAACATGATGGGAAGGGGGGAAACTTTTGTGACTGTAAATTTCTTAGCAACTTGGAGACTAAAGGACAGTAACATAAAAATCTTCAAAGAAAGAGAATAGTTCATCCAGAATTCTATATCAAGTAAAAATAACAAAAATGCAGGTGAAGTAAACACTTACAGATCAAGAAAAGCAAAAAGAGTTCATCATCTGTAAAGCTCATTTTCAAGAAATGTGACAGGAGGTTCTGTAGAGGATCCTGATACCAGAGAGTCGAAACTCTAAGGATGACCAGTAACAGAAAGGGCATATGGGGTTATACGTAACAGGTTATTTTTCTTAAGTTCTTTAAAATATATCTGACTGTTGAAAGCAAATATAAAATTATTTGGCAGGATTTTCATTGTATATGAATATAATATGTATAACAATTGTATAGGAAGGGGAGAGTTGAGGAACTCTGATACGAAGGACATCTTCATTTTACCTGATATGGTAAAATGTTTATTCTAAGGAGGCCATGAAAGGTTAGTCATGTACACTGTAAGCCCTGGAACCACTATGAAAAGTGACCTTCTTTATTCCTAGATATATTCATTGATCTGCAATCTCCTCTAATGTTACAGCCACTCCAATTATCTGACTGCATTAACGTTTATCTGTATATATTTTCCCATCCTTTTATTTTGTGTATTTATACCTGAAGTACATAGATACACAAAATAATTCTCATTATGAGATCTAGTATGAAGTCCAGTAAATAACTGGACCTCATACTTTTTATCCAATCTGACAAATTTTGCCTTTTAATTATAGCACTTACATTTCTATGTTTATTTACATTTAATATGATTATTGATATGATCTGTTTTTTTAAAAAATGGTCTCACTTAGTCTTTCCTTTATCCTCTCCAGCTTCTTTTGGACTAATTGAATGTGATTCTGCTCCGTCTCCTGTGTTGGATCATCAGATATGACACTACATTATTTTAGAAGTTGCTTTAGGGTTTCTATTGCGCATCTTTCACTTACCACACTGTATCTTCCCCCAATATTACACCACTTCATACAGAGTGTGAGACACTTCCAATAGTGAATGAACTTGCATTTGTTTCTTCCTAAACTTTGTGTTATACTCATACACTTACTTTCTGTTTCATGTGCTATGAAACCCATATTAGTTACTGCTATGTTTATAAAACCAATTCAGGGCAGGGTCTCACTCAGTGATGGAGTACTTTCTTTGCATACATAGGCCCTGGGTTTGACCCCCAGTGCTGCAAAGAATTACTTTCACAGGCATTTGTATAACAAAACTACTCAGATATTTACCTCTGTAGTTACCATTTTCAGGGTGCTTCCTTTCTTTGTGTAGATCTCTTGGCTTCTGCATGTCAATATTTGTGTTTTTTTGTTTTTATTTTAAAGACAAAAGAATGGGGACATATGAACCAGCATAACACAAAAACAATACAGGAAATACAAAATTATAGAGAAGATAGCAGGGAATTATCACTGGATGCTATATTACATAATGATATCTTTGCATTATTTATCACATAAACAATAAAGGAAAAACTAAATTATAGAGAAGGTAGTAGGGAATTAACAATGAATGCTGTATTACATAATATTATCTTCACATTTGTTGCTCAGTTATACAGATGATGGCTTGTTCAATTAATTCATTTTCTCCACCCTCATCTCCGTTATTCTACCACCCAATCAGTCATCTTCCCTCTGATAATAACTGTAGTTTTGGGCTTATTTACTCCCTCGGGCTCTCACTTTGGGAAGAGATACGGCTGTTTCAAATTATGCTGTAACATATATGGGTGTACACAAGTTGCTATGGCAGGAGGTGGAAAAGCACCCATGGTCAAAGACAGTAGACAGGCAGGGAGCCAGGTTCATTATGGTCAAGCCCCCACTGACAAGCCCTCAAGGCCATTGGTCTGGTGGAGTTGGTGGGGTTACCCAGCGATCCACTAGGCTTTGCCATAGTACAGCACGTCCAGAGGCCTAGTCAAGTACTTAGGGTTGCCCAAGTGGAATGCCAGGCTCTGCCCCGTCACCATGCTGCCAGAGACCTGGCCCAGGTCTTCAGGGTTCTCATGTAGCCTGGAGGGAGCCCCCTCCTCCCTCAGGCAACTGAGCTTCCCTTCAATAACCCCGGGGGCCCCATATAGGCCTCTAGTGTCTCCCTGCAGGCCACCTATGACACTTTGGAGGCTATCCCCACTCAATTAGAGAACCAGGTCTGTACCCACGTTCCAGGTCTTCACCTCCTCCCATCTCTCAATCTCCAGTGTTGCTGTTCCCCACCCCTTGCAGCTGGGCATTGGGCACACTTATGATGCTGGGCACAAGTGGGATGAGGTCTCCCCCACCCGTGCTCACTGTGGTAGTCCAGGGTGTGTACTAAGTTTAGTTATTAGTTCTAGAAGAGAATGGGAGTATTTTCTCGGGTCTGCTGTGTAGAGTATGTTGTCTCTTGCACTCCAGGACTGCTGCTTTTCATGTAATTTGTCAGTATGGATTAGTACAAGGTTCATATATGCAAGCAGTGTGAAGTTCCTCTTGGTGTTCATGGGGTCTCTCCCACAGACCGCTGGGCTCCGCCCTGTCGAGGTGCTATGGGGGCCCAGTCAAAGGCACTTCCGGAGGCCTGTACTGGTCCCTGGGGTTGCTCCTGTGGACCACAGGGCTCCACTGGAGACCCAATCCAGGTTCTCCGGGTTTTTATATAGTCTGGTGGGAGCGCTCCTTGCCGCTCAGGCTGCTGAGCTCCCTGTCAGGGTCCCCAGGGTACCCTCCCAGGCCCACAGTGTCTCCCTGCAGGTAGCCCATGACTCCCCAGAGGCTATCCCCACCCCACCATAGCACTGGGTCTGCACTCTGGCTCCAGGACACGGCCTCCTCTCACCTCCTGATCCCCAGTGCTATCTCTCCCCTCCTCCCACAGGCTGGCATTGGGTGCACCCACAATACTGGGCACAAGTGGTGCAGGGTCTCCCCCATCTGTGTTCATTGAGGTAGATCAGAATGTGCATCAAGTTTAGTTATTAGTTTTAGGAGAGAATTGGAGAATTTTCTCAGGTTTTCTGTGTAGGGTATTTTGTTGTCTCCTGGACTCCAGGGCCGTCACTTTTCTTGTAGTTTGTTGCTATGGATTCATACAGGGATCACATATGCAAGCAGTATGAAGTTGTCCCTCCTGGTGCTCATATTGGCAGTTTAGGGTGAGTTCTGAAGCTCGTGGACTCAGCCCGTTTCTGCTGGGAACACGTGTTGAGCATGTGGGCCACCAAGTCTCAAGGTGCTCAGAGAGGGAGTTCAGGGTAGGAGCTGAAGCCCGATAACTCAGTTCGTGCTTCCTACTTGGTGTTGGAGTGAGAAGGGCATGGAGCCATGTGATCCATTTTCGTGTGCAGCTCTCTCTTACTGTTATGCTCTAGTACCCATTTGTTCTTTGGCTGGATCCCTGGGAATTGCTGTGGCCCTGGGGTTGCTGGCACTGCTCTCTGCTGCTCTCTGCTGGTATTTGCTCGTACAGTGGAGAGATACAGGACTACAGCCTTGGAGCAGATGTAGAGCTGGGTGTGTTGAGCTGTGTACCGGTTGCTTTGACTCTGCCTTGTCTTATGTTGTTGCATTCCAGTGTCTGGGTGGTGTCCCTCAGGTAGGGACCCTCCCCACTGCCCATCTGGTCGCCATCTTCCTGGATGTTTTTCTTGGCAAGGTTTTAAAATGTTCTCTGTGAGGGTTTGCAATCTTATTTCTAATCCTTTGATGTTGAGCATAAGTAGTGTGAGATCTCCCCCACTTGTGCTCATTGTGGTATTTGGAGGTATGTACTAAGTTTATTTTTCAGTTTTGGGAGACAATTGGAGAAGTTTCTCAGGACTTAGAATATGTTGTCATCTCTTGATCTCCAGAACTGCTGGTTTTTTGTATATCTTGTCTCTGGCCACTCTTGCTAACTCGTGGCTTTTGTTCTTTTTCTGAGTCTCGGCTCTTGGAGGGCTGGCCTTGGGGGTGTGGCCAAGGGAGAGGGATCCCAGGGCAGCGGCAGGGCCTTGGGGCCCTAGTGCAGCAGGACTGCATGGTCTCCCAGGGTGTGCAGCAGGTCCCCACTCCTCGGCATCTCCATGTGTGGTGTCCTTGCCTATGGTGCGGCAGGTCCACGCAGCGTGGTGCCTTTTCCCACACCCCACAGAAGGACTGTGTCCAGCTGCCCTCCCTAGCAGGACCGTGGCCAGAGATGGCCACACATGCCCGGATGGCAGCTTTGTAAACTGGGTCAGCTCTGAGTCCATCCAACGGTGGCTTTGGATGACATAGCTGGGCCGCACCAGGCAACTCCTCAGAACTGGCCCCATTGTCAGGCCTGCCACAGCCCGGCGGCAGCGGCTTTGTGTGCCGCAGCTGTTAGGCCTGGCCTGGTTGCTACAGAACTGATGGTGGTGGCTCATCCCCTTTCCAGGAGCATCAGCTCTGTGGCCCACCCCATGGCTCATACCGCCTGAGATGGATTTCATGTTGCTGGACTACATTTCTCAGTTTGCATTGGCGAGCATGGGGTGGAGTGGGGGGTGCCGCCCAGCCTCCAGGCATCTGGATGCACGTCGCTGCTCCCTCTCTAGTCTCTGCCTCTGTTCTGGTTATGATCCATGCCATGGATCCGATTGCACCATTGTAGCTGCCCGAGTTGGTTCTCTGGGAGGGATGCTGTTTGCTATTGGTATAATTCAGTTTTGGGGAGGCAAACCTTCCAGAGGGCTTTTCTCTGCTGCCATCCCTGTCACCATCTTCCTGGAAGTCCTGCATGTCAATATTTGTTATAGGGTGGGTCTGCTGGTGGTGAATTCTTTCAACATTTGTATATCTGAAAAGAGCTCTTTCACCCTTTTTGTGTGTGGTATCAGGGATCAGACTCAGGGCCTTGTACATACTAAGCAAGCAGTCTACTCTGGAGCCAAATACCAGCACACATCTTTTTTGTTTGTTTGTTTGTTTTGGTTTTTTTGAGGCAGCATCTCATTATGTATTGTGGGCTGATCTTAAACTCACAGCAAGCCTCCTGCCTCAGCCTCCTGAGTGCTGGGATCACAGGCATGTGCCTCCACGCCTGGAAACATCTAGGCCAACAACTTATTGTCTTTCATCATTTTAAAGATGCAGTCTGTTTCCTTATTATTTGCATTGTTTCTGGTGAGTCATCTTTGTTCCTATATATATATATATATATTACCTATTGATGTGTGTTTGTGTGTGTGTTAATCTGACTACTATTAACTTTAAAAAAAATCATCATCATTGGTTTTTGACAATTTATTATAGACATTGGTGTGGTTTTCTTCATATTTTTTGTGCTTGGTGTTTGTTGAGATTCTTCCATGTGGTTACAGGTTTTTTTTAATTTGGAAAAAATTCACAGCCATTATTTCTTCAAATATTTTTACTACTCCTATGGTTCCTCCTCATAGATTCCATTACAACTGTACCAGGCCGCTTGAGGTTTGCTAAATAGTTCATGGATGTTGTACTCACTTTAAAAAGTTTTCTTTCTCTTTGTGATTCTCCTTCTTTCCTTCCCTCCCCCTCTTTTCTCCTCCTCCTCTTCTTCCTGCTCCTCTTTCTCCTCCTTTTTGAATTGCTTCTGTTACATCTTCAGGTCCATTAATCTTTTCTTCTACAAAATCTAATTTCAGGTTAGTTCTCTCCAGTATATTCTTTTGTACACATGGTAATTTTCTTACACGTGGTAGTTTTATGTATTTGCTTATTTTGTTATACCCTCCACCTCTCTACTTTTTCAGTATGTGAAATATAGTCAAAATAACTGTTTTAATGCTATTCCTGTTATTTCTAATTTTTTTTTTTTTGGTGGTACTGGGGATTGAACTCAGGACCCTGTGCTTGCTAGGCAGGCACTTATTCCACTGAGTTATACCCCAGCCCTATTTCTAATATTTGTTGTCTGCTAAGGTTTGATTTCAATTCATTTATTGTTATCATTACAGATCATATTTATCTCACTTTTGGCATGCAGGAATTTTTGGAAGGATCCCAGACATTGTGAACTTTTCTTTGATTGTGCTGGATGTTTCAGTGTTCCTATAAAATGTTGCTCCCCTTTGCTCTAGATGTAGTTGAGTGACTTAGAATAGATTGTGTTTTTCAGGCTTTAGTTTTACAATTTACTAGGCAAAACTGGAGCAGTGCTCAGTAGAGGACTAATTATTCCTCATCACTGGGTCAAGCCTCTTTGTGAATTCCACCTTCCCCTCTGAGAATCAAGGCTTCTGGTCTGGCTGAAGGAAGAGAACCATGCCTAGTTGTGTGTGGGCATTTAGACAATGTCACATCTTGACTTTTAGATGGTTCTTTCCCCGGCCCTGGTCTGTTGATTCACATGTATGTGCTTATCATCCTCAGCTGGATTCTCAAGGTTTAACTTTTGCAGATCCCCGGAGTTTGTTGAGATTCTTCTGTGGGGTTAGAATTTTTATTAAGGCTCTTTCCTTTGGTACTCTGTCTCACAAATGCTATGTACCTTGGTCTCCCAGACATCCAGCCAACTCTTCTTAATTCAAGGATTATTATTTCCTTTTGATGAATTGAACCCTTTTATTATTGTCATGACTATTACTAAGACACATTCTTCCTTATGATGAATTTCTTGGTTGTAAATCTTAACATCGCTAATAAGATGGTGTCCTTTTAGTTATGCTACTCAGTGTCCCCATGAGTTGTGAGGTTCCCATGTTGGCTGATGAGAACACAAACTATTTCTGGTGAATATGAGTTTGGAGATTGCTTTTTAATTTTTTTTTATTTTAAAGGTAAAAACACTAAAAAAAATGAAGACAAAATCAAAACAGCACAAAAACAAAAATGATACATGATCACAAAACAAAATGATAGGAATTACCAATGGTTGCTATATTACCTGCTGTTATCTTCAATGAAGTTGCTCAGTCCACCAGATGTAAGAATGTAAGACTGATCAAACAATCAAAATAGTAACAAGTAATAATAAAAAAAATTGGCTATGATGCAGACCTTCACCATAAAAATATGGAATGCTTCACGAATTTTAGTGTCATCCTTGTGCAGAGGCCATGCTAATCTTCGCTGTATCATTCCAATTTTAGTATACATGCCTTGGAAGCGAGCACTGGAGATTGCTTTTTCTAGATGATCTGTCTTTGTCCTTGGGGAGTTTCCTTGCACACATCCTCTGATCTCCAGCCCGAGCTGAAGACTCAAGAGGCTGGGAACATCTGTGGGATGCTCTCTTGGTGAAGCCAAGAGAGCTTCTCTTCTCTGGTGAGCTCTGTCCTGGGACCGTGTCAGCCTCCCACCTCCCAGCTCAGCGCTCTGCTCTCTCATGGAGATGGTTGGCCTCTGCCTGGGTCCTCCCCACAGTTGTCCATCTGGGCAGTTGTGTTGGCTATCACTCTTAGCTGTCACTTTCTGGAGCTACCTGACATCCAATGTCTGAGAATGATTTTGAAATTTATTTGCTCTATTTTTGGTTGTTTGAGCTGGGAATCCAGTCTTTGTTATACTATATTGTCCCAAAGTAGAAATTCTCATCTTTAACGACTGTAAAACATCTGTTTTATGGACACAGACTGTATCTGAGATTCTTGCTGGTTACAGTGTTCTATGTGGTACATGTTAAGGTTTTACTCATGGTAAATTATTTTGTCACATGTTTGATGTTGATGTTTTGCTTTGTTTTGTTTTGTTTCGGTCTTTTTGAGACAGGGTTTCAGTATGCAGTTCAGGCTGGCCTTGAACTCAGTGATCCCTTTCCTCAGCCTCCTGAGTGCTGGGATTACAGGAATGTGTGGCCCTGCCTGGTGACATTGTTATTTTTTATTGTCAGCTCATCAGCAGCATTTTTTTTCTGGTCAGAATCCTGTTTATCCTGAGGGCATGTCCCTTAGGAGTAGCTTTATTTTTCTGTCTTCCAGATTATGTTAATTTCTCAATTGCACAGAATTCCTATTGATGAAGCCCGTTGAAAGTGAACTTAAAAATACACAAAGCAATTGTTGTGGACATGAGATGTTTCTGGTGCTCTCAGATCATAAGGAGAAGGAGAATGTAAATTCAGTCTAAACCCATGGGTGGTGCTGGCCTACATGTTCAAATGGGCAAATGAGACTTCTTTAGTCCAGGGCCTAGGAAGGTGAATCTCCTCACAATCCTTGCACACTGATGGGCAATTTTTTTTCACTCCTGGGAAGGTGCCAACCTTTGTGTAGATGTCTGTTTCAACTCCAGGTATTGCATAGGGTTTTTCTGTCTTCACCAGGGTGTAGACACCCAAATCCTAGATTATGAAAACTAATATTTTTCTTCCCTTTCTGTGTACATATGCAATTTTATATATAAAAGTAGATTTTTTATAGGTATAGGAAGAAAAGATATTTTTGCCTGGAAGATATCTATATACTTTATCTTTTATAAGTATATAACATGGAAATGCACTTTATACTTTTTATTTGTTATAAATGCATCTATCTTTTATGTCTATTAAAATGACTCACTCAGGGCTTCATGACCAGAGTCTGAGAGCTGGCTCTAATTGGGCCCATCTGATTTGGAAGTCCTTGTTCTTTCTATTAAACTATCCTGCCTCCCTCAGGTGTGTCAATTATATAGGATTCTTGAGAGAGAGAAGAATGAGGGTGGCATTATTATGGTCTTTTTGAATGAACTTTTTGTTCCTGTACTTACTGTAATTTTGTTGTAAGAGTAGGAAACATGGTTAGATGTGCTATTTGTATACAGCCCAAAAGGGTTTGCAGTGGTGAGGACTCTGACTGCATGTATCACAACGTCAGTGTGGGAATTAGCTGGGTTCTTATTAGGACACTGTTCAGTGGGGTTAAATTAGCAAAGGTTTTCTGTAAAGGGATAGATAGCAACTATTGTTGGGTTTGCAGGCAGTATGGTCTGTGCTGTGACTGTTCCGTGCTCCTGTTGTAGCATGAAAATGGCCATAAACAGCATATAGATGAATCAGTGTGACTGTGTTCAAATACATTGTATTTACAAGAACAGACTTGTTCATGAGCTACAGTTGGCCGACTCCTGCTGTTGAGTCTATTCTGTGAGGAAATGCCACGATGGTATGAACATCTCCATAAACAAAGGTTTCTTTGGTACACACGGGACTCCCCAGTCATTGTGTCAGATAGGGAAAGTCTGGTTGGCCACTCTTAGAACTCCAGGAGAGTAGAGGAAATGAGAGGGAACTCTCCAGCACACACATCTTCTCTTCTTTTCACTGACTGGATACAAAGAAAAGCTAAGCAATGTTGGCATTAGCTTTTCCTAGGACAGTTACTCTGTTCCATTATCTTTTTGAAGCTTGTCTTCCTAGAACCTGGGTGGGGCTGGTAGAAAGACCCCCCCCAGAAAAGATTGTGTTTTCAGGTTATTATATGTCAGAGAAGTATGGATATTTTAAAGAAAAAATTTAAATAGTTTGGCTAAATTTAATTTTAGTAGCTCAGTAATTTTATAGCAAGACAAGGTAGCTGGACCATACAGTGATTTATTTTGCAGTCCTTATATTCCCTTTCGTATGTTCTCAGTCTTAGTGTCACGAAGGATGCAGCAGGGGTTACAGGGAACCCTCCAAGCTGACTGAACTCCTCAAGAACCTAGGACTTGGAACAGATGGATCTTGAATGACACCTTCTTCTTGAATGAGTCCCAACATTCAGTAGATCCTCTTTGCGGTGACATGTCATTTACAGAAATCATGATGAATGTTAATGTGCTTCTAACGTGGACCAATATTTTCTTCTTTTTTAATTGACCACACTTTCTTTACAGTTGTTGCTGCTGCTTTTCTCTCTGTTTCTCTACTTTCTAGTTACCTATTCCTGTGTTGGCAAAAGGGCAATCTGTTTTTATGTTATAATCAAATATACCCAGCTTAATGTTTTGAACATGAAATACATTCCCAGATGTCAACCATCAGGGGTTCTAAAACAATCTCCATCCCACCTCATTCTTTTTATTTTTGGTACCAGGAATTGAACTCATGACCTTGCACTTGCCAGGGAGGCACTGCCACTGAGCTATACCCCTGGCCCCCACTTCATTCTTATATTTGGTCAGTTCCTACAATAGGAACTGCTGTTAGTTTCTTAGCAATCTTTTCATTGACTTCTTATGCATATGCAAGCAAATGCCCATAACAATTTTGTTTTAGCTAAAAGTCTTTCTCATTCCAAGGCCATAAAGAAAATTCTCCACTATTTTTTCACTACTGTATGACTATCTTGTTTCACATTTCCAGAGCTGATGATTTGGAGTCAACTCTAGTGTGCAGAGCAAGGTTTGGGTTGACTACAGTCTGTGCTCATTACTATTAACAGAGTCTGTATTTACAGATTCGCTTATTTGCTAAAATTTCTATATTACCCTCCAGTCAAATCCACCTTTGTGACACTTTGTGGTCATTCTCAGCTGTAAAAGAGAGAGTGGCAAAAAGCGAGTTGCCCTATATGTGCACATTCCCAAGTAAGGCTGAGGAAGGCTTCTGGTCTCTAGTGTTATAAACAAATGTCTTCTTCTCAATCTACTACCAAATTTCCCTGCCACGTTTTCATGCTGTTTGTCGATGCCCTAGCACGGTGCTAGAATGCTGTCAGGTTTCCCCAGCCATAAGAAGGCTACAATGTGCTTTATAGAAAAATATATCTTAGATAAACTTTGTTCGATATGAATTATAATGCTGTTGGCCATGAGCTCAATGTTTCCAAATGAATAATATATAAAATGAGGTGTTTGGGGACAGAAACACACAACAAACAGGGTGATGTATTCATCAGTTGATGAAAATACTGTGACCAGAGACTCAAAGGAACCTAATTCTGCATTTCTTCTAGGAGCAATGGCTCAGTATTTACTAATTCTGTGTTCAAGAACTCCCATTAATAATGAGAATCCACTTCTCATTGGAAGTGTATG
This sequence comes from Dinomys branickii, assembly GCA_004027595.1. Lineage (NCBI taxonomy): Eukaryota > Metazoa > Chordata > Mammalia > Rodentia > Dinomyidae > Dinomys > Dinomys branickii. The sequence goes on along the minus strand of PVLD010008800.1, from coordinate 35,605 downwards.
CTTCATAAAGTTAGCTACATGGCTGTGCTGATACAGTTGCTTAAATAATCCATATTTCCTACTGATTAGAGATAATGCACTTATCATATGCTAAAAGTTTCTTATTCTGTTCCACTGGTCAGTCCATGAAGTCAGGCACTAGGACTACAGTGCTTTAATTACTGAGGCTTTACAAATAATTTAAAAATCTGTAAAACTTCTGCATTTATTTTTCAAAGTTTCCTTGAAAATATATAGCTAGATCTAGAAGTATGTATTTTCTTGGATATTTTTGTTTTTGTCTCCCACATAAACTCCAGAATCACCTTGACTAGTTAAATGAAGAATGTCTGGGTATTTTTGAGTTAATTTTCAAATGAATTCAGGGGTAATTGACATTTATAGTGTTAAGTCTTCTTATCTATGAATGTGTTTTGTCTTTTATAGCCCTCAGGACAGTTTAAAGGTTTTCTTCATATAGGGCCTTGTCTTAGTTACTTTTCTCTGTTTGCTGAGACAAAATACCCCAATACCCCAAATTAAGGCAGGAAAGATTTCTTTAGCTCACAGTCTGTGGAGGTTTCAGTCCACACTCAGCTGGCTCCCAGGCAGAGTGGCACATGGCAGAGGGCAGCAGTTCATGGTGGTGGAAGACAGCAAAAGCAGCAAGAGCAAAAGGGAGGAGCGGGGGTGAGCAGCCTCTTTCCCTCCTTTACATTGTATGCAAACTACCCACCCCAGGGCGGGTGGGCGGGTGTAGCATTCACATCCATAATTCCAGCAGACCATGAATCAATCATAAACTATAGAAGCTGCCCCATAATTGCATGAGGCTTTGGGGGGACACCCAGAAACAAACCATAACAGGCCTTGCAAATTCCTCTAGTGATAATTTCATTACCTCAACTACCATTATTTCTATGAGACCACCAGTCTCATGGCAGGTAGGAAAAAACATGTATTTTTTGAGCTTAGTTATTAAAGAATATTTTCAAGAATATGTTTGCAATTCACTTGCAACCAGAATTGTGAAATGAATTCTGCAATCCGAATCCTGGAAAGAATTCAGTTTGTGAGCCAAGGCACCACTGCACTCCTTTAGTCTCACAACAGTAGTGTAAGATACTTCTATCATCACCACCCCCACATCACAAGTGAAGAAACTGAGGTCGACACTGACTTGAGTATGCACAGCTGATTCGTTGTGGGCTAGGGGAGGAGCTGAGATTCTGACACAATAGATTGGGACTGGCTTCAGCGCACATTTCAGGAAAAGAAAAACTTGTATAAGTGTTCTAATATGAAATTTGTTGAGATATCATGAAATTAATGCAATTTACCCTTGGCCTCCCTAATTACAAGAGACACTCCAAGTGGTGGCCATTAGTTTCCAGACATTTATTAGGATGGTGAACCACTGCTTGGGTAACCTTGGTCACTGAGATTGCTGCACATGCATTTTCAAATTCTTCTCTAAGGGCCGGCAGTGTAGTGGGCTTTCTGTGATATACAACATCCTCTAGGGTCCCTCACATGAAGGTAACACCATCTGTTGAAAACATCATACTATTTTTTCTTTTGCTGAAGTAGTGTATATACATTTTGGATGGTCTCTCTACCTCCCTCTTTCTCTCTCCCTCCATATAAGTGTGTGTGTGTGTGTGTGTGTGTGTATACACTATTCAAATTTACATGTAGTAATTGCTGCACATACTTATGGGGTACAGTGTGACATCTCAACACACAATACAATGTGTACTCATCTGTACAGGTATTGCATATTTATCACTTCAAACATTTAGGGTTTATTTGGGTTGGTAACCTTCAAAACCTTTACTACTTACTGTTTTGAAATATCCAGTTACAGTAATTGTCGGCCACGGATATCCTACAGTGCTGTATGGAACACTGGACGTTATTCCTGCTCTCCAGCTACATCCCTGGACCAATTGTCCAGCCTCTGCTCACCACCTCCCCTACACCCTTCCTGGAGCCGCGTAACCACTACTCAACCCTCTAAGCCGATGAGACCAGCTTCTAGCTTCCACCTCTAAGCCAGAACATGCTGCTTTTGTCTTTCTGCACCTGACTTATTTCAATTTCTATCTTCCTGTTCCATCGATGTTATTGCAAACAATGTGCTTTTAAGCAGCTGTATGACATGGAGAAGTGGTCGAGGCACGAGCTGGGTAGAGTGCCATGGCTCCAAATATGAAACATCAACACACAGAAAATGGGTCACTTTCAGGAAAACTTGCAGCGACTCTTCATTATTGAGGAGGATGTAGATGGTGCAGTGGGGACTGGAGCCAGACTGGAAGATGCGACCGAAGTGACGAGGAGCCGCCAAAGCAGGTGGGGGCAGGGCTGGCGGCGCGCACGGCTACGGGGGCTACTGAATGACGCCCTCCTGCCCCGACCAGAAGAAAAGGTACAAGGGCCGGCCACAGCCATCACAGGATGGCTTTTCTCTGACCCGTTCCCAAAGGCGCAGGTCTCTGCTGACACCAGCGTGATTGACAAGCAGCTTTGTGAATGATTTCATCTCCAGGAACGCTAAGAAGCAACCCAAAGAAATTCAGCTGTTTCTTAATTCCGATCAATAAGCAAAGAGTGGCTGGTTTAATAGGATTGGGAGGAAGTCGTATTATATATAGCTAGAAATCTATAGAAATGATTTAGTCAAGTGACCTTTTCATCTCATTTCATTAAACACAAGAGTGCTCAGATATATACCCTAGAATTCAGGGCGAAGGATTTTAAGTAGGTCAAAGGTAACATGAGCATGATTCTGTAATTTGAAACTATGGAAATAAGAGAATATAGGAAACAGGCACTAATTATGTCCTGACTGTGGCCCCTGGTGCGTTCTTTCTTTCTCTCCTTCTTTCTCTTTCTTTCTTTCTTTCTTCCTTCCTTCCTTCCTTCCTTCCTTCCTTCCTTCTTTCTCTCTTCTCTCTCTCTCTCTCTCTCTCTCTCTCTCTCTCTCTCTCTCTCTCTCTCTCTCTCTCTCTTTCTTTCTTTCTTTTTCTTTTGATGGTACCAGGGATTGAATTGAAAACAGGGCTATATTGAAAACAGGATTGAATTGAAAACTAGCTATATCCCCAAGACTTTTCTTTTTTTATTTCCTTTTTTGGGACAGAGTTTCACTAGATTGCTAAATTACCTAAGCTGGGCTGGAACTTGTGATCCTCCTGCCTCATCTTCTCAGAGTATTGGCATAACGAGCACTTATCAACTTGCTTAACTCCCTGGTGCTTTATGTACACGTTCTGGTACAGGAATAAACACCCCGGACAATAAAGCATGATAAAAATTCTGGAAATAAACACTTGTATTTGTAGAAATGTAATATTATGATAAACATAGCTCATCAAAGATTCATGGTGAGAACACTGGGTTTTTGTTGAAAAGTTAGAGCTCAGGTTACATCTCCAAATAGATTCCAGATAGACTATAGAGTTACACGTACAAGTAGAATGGTGGAAGAAAAAATGAAACACTTTATCATTGTGGGCAGGAAGGACACAAAATCCAGAAACCATATGTAAAAGGACATTGATGAATTCGATGACAATAAATTTTTAAATTGTCTAATGACAATATATACAAAAGACCTCATATGAAACTTTTTGTCACGTTTATAATAGTATGCAGCATTCCTAAAAATCAATAATTAAAAGACCCAATAGAAAAAAATGAGCAAAGAAAGTGAGCAGGCATTTACAGGAAAAAGTCAAATGATCAGTGAACGATGGAAAGACACTCAATGTCCCACATAAGCGGAGATACAAATTAAATGAGCAGTGAAATATTATCTTTACCCTGTGTTTTAGGATCATTTAGAAACTTGGTAATATTCATTATTGACAAGGGCACCGGGTAGCCGGAACTCCTCCAAACTGACAAGAGAATAAAATGGATGCAACATTTAAAAAAAATATTTTTAAGGATAAAGAATGAAAACACATTAATGAACAGACATAAACAAAACAACACCCAAACAATAGAAGCAAGACAGAGTTTCAGACAAGGTGATAGAAAATTAACAATAGTTATTGTATTACATATTGTTATCTTCAAATTGATTACTGAGTTAAACAAATACAGGCACTTAAGATTGAGCAAACAATTAAACATTAACTCTTCCTCTCAATAAAGCAACAGAAGTTGGTCGTATGACTCTGTTATCCTGTGTGTGTACATGGGTGTATACATACATATTTTTCCTTTCCTTCTTTTTCTGCCTTCCCTCATCCTAGTTGTTCCCTCCCTTTGAACAGTTTCTTTCCCTTTCACAATATCTATTATACCTTTCAGATTTTATTTACTCTTGCAGGATACTACACTAGTGAGATAATATGGTGTTTACACATGTGAGTCTGACTTATTTCATTTGTGAGTATGGACTCTACTTGGATGCAGTATTTTTGAACTTTTGTGTTCTTTCCTTCTGCGATAACAATTTAGTGTCAAGATATCCATCCAAGCAATGGAGTGCAGGGATGTGAAGCTAACACAGGCTGGGCTTAAACTTGTGATCCTCCTGCCACAGTCTCCCAGCATGCTGGAATTATAGGCATGTGCCACCATACCTAGGTATTTTTTCTCCTTTATCAAAGGCCTTTGAGCAGGGTTGCTTGCTAATACATTTCTTCAGTGCAAGCACTGAAGCTCTTTCTCAGTTTGGTGTGGATATTAAATGAATACATGTCATACTTCTATTAGCATCTGCAACACATTGAATGCTCCAAGATGGTGACTTTTCTTTTATATAGACACAATGGAGCTTAGATATTCACTCCAGGTTTTTAGAAAGGCAAAAAAATACCTAGGTGTAGTGGCACATGCATATAATTCCAGCATGCTGGGAGACTGAGGCAAGAGGATCACAAGTTACAGCTCAGCCTGGGCAGCTTAATGACTTAGTGAGACGCTGTCTCAAAACAACAAAAATTTTTAAAGGGCTGGAGCTGTAGTTTGGGTGAAGGCCCTGGATTCAATCCCCAGTACCAGGGGTGGGGTGGGGGAAATAATCAAAACAGTTTCTTTAAATGCAAAAAGTTAAATAAATACTTTTGAAGACCATGTGCGTACTAGGCAAACTAGAGAGAATAGCATTTATGGGCCCAGCCTTTCTTCACTGAGTGTCTTCTTTGTGCTGGGTCTTTATTTAGTGCTGGCGATGCAGTGGTAGATAGAACAGAATCTTTTACTGGACATGAAAGTGCTCCAAGAAATGTTAAGAAGGCAGTTGCAAAACAGTGTGCCTAGAATGAGTCTATTGATGATGAAAATGAATAGCCATACCCCAAACTATGGGCATGTGGAATGCCAAGAAAAACAGTAAGGAAGATACCCAGCAGGCTACTCTGTCTCCTTTCACCTTGCATTATTGCTGAAGGTGGGTTGTGTCTTTCAATCCATGGTGTCTCAGGTTGGATAAAATATGGCAATAGCAAGGGTTGCCTCGGAGATAAGATCAATGATTGCCTAGGAACGGTGAGACATTTCTGTATTTGTTCCGTGTACTTTCACATTGTGTGAAACTTCACTATGACTTGGGTAACACAGCAGCAACCAACCCTTCAGGGTCTGTGGAGGAGGGCAGTCCTACCCTGGTGAGTCTCATGCTGAGGCCCAAGCAGACAGTTCTTCCATACAAACCTGGCCTGACCTCCCTCTGTCCAGGCCCTGGCCTGTGGACCGTCCTGTGCTTCAACCTTGGGTAGGATTCTCTTCATTACATGTAACAGAAAACTATTCATATTAAGTTAGTGTAGAGAAAGGTTGGCAGAGGAATTTATTATAAGAGTAACTGGTGATGGCAGAACCTAAGGGCTTATCCTGTGACCACATCTGAGCAAGTTTGTCCTTGGGAGCCAAGGACAAGGGCTTTCAGCTGTGTCTGGCCTGGTGTGGTTTCCCTGTGTGTGTTCTGTTCACCTGGTCTGCTCATGCCTCTTCTCCCTCTGCAGAGGGGCTTTGGACTTTTCTGCCTAGGACGTACAATGGTCCTACAGTGTGCCAAATCTCAGCTCTTTGACTCCAGCCACCAGGAGGGATAACTAGCACCTTTGGATCCAAATCTAAACTCCTGGGAGGAGAGTGAATTCTTCTGTGTGGGTCATGCATCCACTCGTGGTCAGTTGGCTGGTGTGGGAGGGGGGTCTATGTACAGACGTTGCTCCCAGGGCTGACTTTGTGGCCAAAGGAATGCGTTAATTCAGGAAGGTGGACTATGGGCTGGGCAGGGGACTTTGCTTCATGATTGACAGATTTTATTTCCATACTGTGTTATTCTCTTTATTTTTGTTTTGAACCTAACGGTGCATAGGATTTTGATGCCCAGTGGCATCAACAAACCAGGATGCCCTTTCTCTCCCTAAGAAACTAAAGTTTCTCCCCAGACACTAGCTTCCTTGTATGTTTCTCAACCTGGGTTGGTGGCCTCAGACAATCTCATTTTGACCTCAAGGGTGTTCCTTGGGCAGAGCTCCTTGAACAAAGCTGGCCACCTACTTGTTCATTTCGTAGCCTCTGGGATGGAATGGAAATGTGTCTTTTTCCAAGCACAGGATAAGCTGAAGCAGAGAAAAATAAGCTCCACAGCTTCAGATGGCTCCATTCGCCCTGCGTGGTGCCCTAATAGTGCTAGGTGAAAGTGGTGACAAAGAAAGTCTATCAGAGTGCTTATAATTCCGGGGACCTTTGCCGCCTCCTGGGAGAGTAAACTGGGACTCAGAGCCGCCTCCTCAAACAGGAAGCATTTCCCAAGACAACTGGCACAAGAGATGTTTGGTGCAGATCTGGAGGTCTCTGGGTAGCTGGGCAACTCTAGGCTTGAATTTCTTTTTTAAATTGGTGACAGAGAAACTTACGGGCTTCTCTTACAGAGAAAAATATGTGAAAAAGGTAGCTTCTAATTTTAACCTGAAAATCCAACTTCTAACACCATCAATCGTGATTCCATGAAGCCTTTCTCTCTCTCTCTCTGTCTTCCTCTCTTATTTTGAGACAGGGCCTTGCTAAGTTGCTCAGGTTGACCTTGAACTTACCCTCCTCTTGCCTCAGCCTCCTGAGTAGTTAGGATTACAGTTGTGGGCCACTGTACTCAGCATCCTCAAAGCCTTTTCTAAAAGCTAGAGGACTTGGCAGTGAGAATTAGAGTATATTCCACTAAGCCTTAGAGTGACAGTCATGACAGGAGGAAGTACTTAAAAATGGAAATGCCATGGATCTGAGTCCTTTTTCAGAAGGACAGAGAAAGTGCCAGAGAAGGTGAGAGGAAGCGGGCTGGGCAAATTTCTCTAAAGTAATTTTCTTGAATACGGGAGCTAAAAGAGTGGACGATCACCCCAAGGAGTAGAACCCTCAACAGCTGGCTTCTGAGGGCCTCGGTGCCACCGTGTCCTGGAAGTAGCCTGGGCAGCTGTAAGAAAGATCAGGATGGTGCCAATTTCTATTCCTACCCTGAATTTAAAGAGGCCATAAACCTTGGTGCTCCACAGAGCGTCGCTGGGCCAGAGACTCCATGCATTTTTCCAGGACTTTGGATTATTTGCAGTTTGCCCTGTAACTCCCACACATTTGCTTCTTAATGTCCCAGAGCTCTGCTGCTGCAACGTTCCCATAGGAATGTGGCCGCCTGCCAGGCAACCTCCTGTGCATTCCATTCATCGGCTTGGCTGGGAGGCAGTGACCAGGCCAAGTTGGCTGCTGTGCTTAACTCTTGGGGCCCCGAACTCACCCCAAAAGGAATCACCAAGCTTGTCAGACTTTTCCAACAAGTATGAAGTAAAACAGATATTAAAGCGAAGGAGAAGTATTTATTTATTCATAGGATCCCATCTGGGAAACAACTATTTTTTGAAGGTGGCTGAGTGAAAATCACATGCTTTGACTTATTATGAAGTCACCCTCCAACAGAAAGGCATTTTGAAGTAATGAGGCTTTGAGAGGTGTGACTAAAAACAAGGTGACTGATTTTTTTTTTTTTTTAAAGCAACCACATCAGAATATAGCTTTCCAAAGGAAAGTCGTCTCCCAGGTAGTGTTAGGGGGCTATTACCCTTACCTCCATGACGGGCCAAGGCCTGTAAATTCCTTAGAAAACTGGCCAGTCCTACTCATTGTTTTGCTGTTTATCATTCGTTCCGCGTATACTAGGTACCTTCTGTGGGCCAAACATTCTGCCCTGCCCGGGAGAGAGGAATAAGGAAGACACCGTCTCGGGGAGGGTTCGATCCCAGGGGCCAGCGGAAAACCTTAGACTGACCTGGATTTGAATCCCAGTGTAGCCTGATGTGGATTGTGTAACCCCAGGCAAGTTTCCTAGACGCTTTGAGTCACGGTGCCCTTGTTTGTTAACTGGAGATGGTAAAGCCTACTTCATAGGATTATTCTGAGGAGAAAATCAGGTGAAACAAGTAGCTAGCAGCATTAACCCAGAGGTAAGTAGAGATTAATGCTCAGCACATGAAAGTGCTGGTAACTGTTTCCGTTACATAGTTGGTTTGACTATCTCTTTTCTTCAGGTTAAATCCTGAATATATTCTTGGAAAAATTAATTATTGGGCATATGAGTGATAGAAAGCACCAAACTGAAAGTGCTCAAACATCAGATGATGAAAATGAAATTTTCCTCCCCTTGATTCTCTGTCACTGATCCCGTCCCCAAAGATAATCAATATGACCAGGATCTTATATGTGTGTGTGTGTGTGTGTGTGTGTGTGTGTGTGTGTGTGTGTATATATATATATATATATATATCTAACATAGTTACCATTGTTTGTGTGCATGCACGTGCCTATGTGGGCAGTAAGGACACATAAAACCTTCCAGTTATTTTCAAATACACAACCTGCTATTCTTAACCGTAGTCATCATGCTGGCCATTTGATCCCCAGAACTTATTCATCAGCATCTGAAGTTGGTGCTCTTTGGTCAACATTTCCACCTCCCGCAGCTTCTGGTGACCACATACATCCATACTCGGCTTCTATGAGTTCAACATTTGTAGACTCTGCCTATAAGGGAGAGCACCCAGTATTTGTCTTCCTCCATTGGGCTTATTTTTCATTTAGTATAATATCTTCCAGCATCTTCCACGTTGTCACATATGACAGAGTTTCTTTTTTATGGATAAATAAGAATCTATTTTTCTTTATTCATCCACTGGTTTAGGATAGCTTCCATGTCTTGGTCATTAGGGTAATGCTCCAGTGGATGTGTGTGTACAAATACTGGTTCAACATGCTGATTACACCTCCTTTCGGTACAAAGCCAGAAGTGGGGTTGTGGGATCAAACTGTAGTTTTATTTTTAATTTTTAAGGCACTCTATACCCATTTCCATAATGGCTGTATTAGTTTGCATCCCCACCTACAGCATACAAGGTTCCCTTTTTTCCACACTCGTCAGTGCTTCTTGCTTCTGTGGTGATAGCCATCTTCACAAGTGTGAAGTGCTGTCTCATTGTGCCTTTCACTTGCAATTCTCTGGTGTGTAGTGCTGTTGAGCCCCTTTTCATGCATCTGTTGACCATTTGTATGTCTTCTTTTGAAAAAATATGTATTTGGTATTTTTGTGCACCTTAAAGTTTAATTATTTAGGAGCATCTTGATATTTAGTTATATGCACTCCTTACATATTTGGGGTATTTACCCTTTTTCAGATATATGGTCTGAAAATATTCTCTTTCATTCCATGGATTACCTTTTCATTTTGTTGATTGTCCGCTTGCTGTGCAGGAGCATTTTAGTTTGAGGTAGTCCTACTTATTTATTTATGTTTTGGGGATTGCCCGTGCTTTTGGTGTTACATAAAAATATTTTTGCTAGGACCAATGTCAAGGAAATTTCTCTTAGGTTTTCTTCTATGAGTTATAGTTTCAGGTCTTATAGTTAAGTAATCCATTTCAAATTAACTTTTGTTAGCACTGTAAGATGGGGATCCAATTTCAACCCTTTGCATTTGGATGAGCAGTTTCCTGAGTACCATTTGTATTATTTTTTCCTTATTGAAGATTAGTTGACCATATAATCATGGATTCGGTTGTATTGGTCTGTATCTGTGTTGTATGCCATTACCACACTTTTTTGATTACCATAGTTTTATAATACAATTTGAAATCAGAAACTGTGATACCTCTAGCTTTATTCTTTCTTTCACAGGATTATAGTGGCTACTTGGGTTCTTTGGGGGTTCCACATGAGTTTTAGGGTTACTGTTTCTGTTTCTGTGAAAAATACCATTGAATTTTGAAAGATTGTGTTCGATCTATAGATCATTTTGGGTCATTTTAGCTTATTCTTTTGAAATGATTCCATGATATTACATCAACTGGAATAAACTGATGAATTATAATTTATAATCAATTCATAAATTGATTTGGCCAATCTCCTATCAATGAACAGTTAAATTTTTTATAATCTTTGGCCATAATAACAACAAAACAAATACCATTCTTGTGCTTAAGTTAGACTATTTCTAGTCAAAGAAGGATGCCAAACCAAAAACTACAGTAGTCTTCTTACATCAGTGCTGGTAATATCAATGGAATAAGGTGATTATTTTTAAGCAGAAAATGCTGATCTAATTGGATACATTCTAGATGTTTTCTTAAAAAAAAACTCACTATTTTTTTCTTTGACTGTTCATATCGTCCCTCAATGCTACCACTCTGAAAAGTGCAAAGTCTATGTAACAATAATACAAAAATGGTGACATTTTAGTCCAGACGTGACTGTCTTGAAACCTCTCCAAGACATATAATAAATGGACACATTTTTCTGTGGTTGGCAGCAAAGAGTCAAGGATACAGAGATTCCAGACAGCCAGTCTAGAAGCAGCCGTTAAGGAGATTCACACTCTAATTTGCTGCCACAGCTTGACGCAGTGAAATGTATTAAAATCTGCCACAGTGGCTAACACGGGTTCAGTTAGACGAAGTTTGCCAATTTGGAAGGCAGGCAAATGGTCCTTGGTGGCCACCTTTGCTGATGTCTGGGCCTGCACGGGCTATGTAGGGAGCTGAATTTGAGACAGCTTATACGCGAGGTCCTGGCACATTCCAAGCACGAATAAGACCTAAGGATTAGCTTTCCTGGACGCGTAATTCTTCCTGACCCATGTGAAAAGCACGCACAAGTGCAAAGGCGGCAGGGGAGTAAAAGTCTTTCTAAGAAGTCTCTGCTGTCAGAGGCACAGATCCTCAAACGAGCTCCGTGCAAATGGAAACCGGCCCCAACACCATCTCAAGCCAAAGAAAATTCTTTAAAAATGTTAGATAAATAGTTTCTCTTCGCCGCTCAGCAGGTCCAGCTATCGCTGCGGTCCAGATCTGGGCCTCTCCGCAGTTCTGGCAGGGTTTGCTTGGACCAGCTGCTGTGATGAAATCGCAGTAATTCCAGGTTTCCCTCCGCTCTGAATGGGGCCAAAGGCAGGCAGGGCTTCTAGCATCCGCTTCCTTCATTGCTCTTTCCAGTCCCTCCTCAACTTTTCAGCTTCTCTTTTGGTCTTTTAACTGAGATGAGGCTACCGGAGAAACACCTTCCAGGGCAGCCCAGAAGCCTAGAAAATGTTTCTTTCAAGTTAACTCAAGAAACTCATAATAATAACTCATAATAATTCCCCAGTCAGTCTGTTTAGCTGGGCTGCATGATGTGACCATTGGCTGACACAGCTTGTTTCCAGTAACACGCCAGACTTTATTTTTATATATGTACACGCCTACATATGTATATATGTATTTTTGTGGTAGTGGATATTGAATTTAGGGCCTCCACACTGAGCTACATTCTAAGCCCTTTATATTTTTATTCTGGAACAAGATTTCACAAAGTCAGTTTCCCAGGCTAGGCTTCAACATGCAGTCCTCCTGTCTCAGCCTCCCAGTGTTCTGAGATTACAGGTGTGCACCACCATGCCTGACTCATATGACTAGATTTCTAGCAGACTCCCTAAGTGACATCACCACTACTAGAGACAGGAGCTACTGTTTTACCCTAAAAGAAAGAAAAAACAAGCCTCAGGAGGATTGATTCTTTTACCTTAGGACAAACACCAAGATTTGAATGTCAACATAGGCTGAATATCGGTTCTCTGATTACGCTATGCTATGGCACTGACTAGATGCGAAGACTTTATTTAGAGTCCAGCAAAAGAAATGGAGACCAGAAAATTAAGGTGAATAAAGGGCAGGAAACAGAGACAGAGGTGGGAGGAGGCCGAGGGAGGCAGGTAGAACATGGGGAAGAAACCACAGGAGCTCGGTTCGGTCTCTGAAAACCTCGGGTCCTTGGAGACAAGCGGAAGGTTATTGATCACATTTCCTCAGAAGCACTTCAAGAGCTGCCGCGGGGACTGAGGTGTTCTGAGCGGTTGCCCATAGCTCTTCGTCCCCAAGGGAATGGAGAAAGCGCCCTATGTACACGCAACATGGAAGTACTCCAGCACGCCAGGAGGTGTGGGATCCAGACACTGTGTCCCAGGGCACAGAGAGTCCTGCAGTGTGACTCACTGGGGCTTGGGGAGGGCTGTTTATTTTGTTTTTATGATTCCTTTGAAATAAGCTCTCTGGGACAGACGGTGGCTCATTGCTTGGTGTCCCCTGTCCCACCAGGAAGATGACAGAAGATATGTTTAGGGCATAAAGTATCTTTAGCCCAAAGTGGGAAATGGACTCTGACCAGTGTGTTCAACATCCAGTAAACTGAACCACATAGCACAGCCAGAGGGACTCTTCTAAGTAAAGCTGACCAAGTGTCTTTATTTTTTTCCAGTGGCATTTGTGACCAGGACCTTCTGGTCATCCTGAGGTAGGTCCAGAGGCCCAGAGGTACAGAGAACACTGGTGAGAAGAAAAGTCGGACATTCAAAGTGGTAGAAGGGCTAAATTACAGAACTGACCTGAAGAAAAATTCATTATAAAAAAAAAAGCCTAGAAAGATATCCCTGTTCCTGGATAGGCAGAATCAATATGATGAAAAGGACCATATTTCCAAAACTGATATATAAATTTGATACAATCCTAATCAAAATACCAGCCACATTACTTATAGAACTATAGAGAACAATTCTAAAATTCATATGGAGCAAGAAGATGCCCAGAATAGCAAAAGTAATCCTGGGCAATAAGAGCAAAGTAGGAGGTATCACAATCTTGGAAGCTATATTATAAAGCTAAAATGGTAAAAAAGCTTAGTGGAAGGTTATTCATCAGATTTCCTCAGAAGCGGCCACAAAGACAGACACATGGATCTAGGAACAGAGTGGAAGATGCAGAAACAGCCTGAGATGCACTCTGCTGTTTGATCTTTGACAAAAGGGCCAAAAACATACACAGGAGGAAAGATAGTCTCTTTAATGAACTGTGCTGGGAAAACTGGCTATCTACATATAGAAGACTTACTCTACACCCATATCTCTCACCATGTACTAAACTAAAATCAAAGGGCTTAAAGATCTAAATATTGAAACACGAATAATCTGCTGGAAGATAAAATATGTTCAACTCTCGAAGAGACACAGGCATAAGCAAGGACTTTTTTGCAGAATCCCAGTGGCACAAGAAATAGATCAGGAATCAACAAACAGAATCATATCAAACTGAAAATCTTCTTCCCAGCAAAGAACACAACCATTGGAGTGAAAAGACATCCTATAGAACTGGAAAAAATTTTTACCAGCTGGACACAAGAGTAAAAAGAACTAAAAAGAAAAAGTAGATCCTCCAAAATAAAAAAAAAACCCAATCAGAAATAGGCAATGATAATGAACAGACACTTCTCAAAACAAGAAGTACAAATGGCCAATAAATATATAAAAAATGTTCAACATCTCTGGTTATTAGAGAAATGCAATTTAAAACAATCCTGAGATTCCACACTGCTCCAGAAAGAATGGCTATCATCAAAAATTCAAATAATAACATATGCTGGTGAAGGTGCAGGGAGAAAAGGAAACCTTCTGCATTGTGAACTACTTCAACCACTACGGAAATCGGTATAGAGATTCCTCAAAACACTAAAAATAGAAATTCCATTAGACCCAGCTATTCACTGTCTAGGTATCTTCCTGAAAGAGTTAAAGACCTCATATTACTGTGCTGCATGCATAGCCATGTTGATAGCAGCACAATTCCTGTTAGCTGCATCTTGGAAGCAGCCTATATGCCCATCAGGAGATGAATGGATAAATAAAATGTTGTATTTATACACAACAGAGGACTACTGTGCCACAAAGAAGGATAAATTTGAGTCATTTGTAGAAAAATGGATGCACCTCAAGACCATTAATATTAAGTGAAATAAATCAGACCCACAAAGCCTAAATTTCACATGGTTTTTCTTACATGAGAAACTCAAAATATAAATAAACAGAAAAATAAAAGAAAGTAAGAAATAAAAGAGAGTAGGAAATAGGGAGGAATAGAATCATTACTGCAAACATGTACTAATAAAAATTAAAATGTCAAGAGAGAAGCATCCCTCACCCTGTTATCTGAGTGGGTGTTCACTTTCACCTTTGAGTCAGTTTGTTGGAACTTAACATGAAGCATTCTGATAGCCAAGGGCAGAAACATATGCTAAGGCTGGTCAGGCTTTCTTCTTAATGGGGAAGGGCAGTCTCCAATGAATGGAGTGGAAAGACCAGAAGATACAGACAAAAACTGGCCTTTTGGCCATAGCTTTTGAGACCAACATATCCACATACTGGCTTCATGTTGTGTCTTTTATTTATAATCTGGAGGATTCCACAGGGTGAGAGATTATGATTGAGAGAAAGATGGTGGGCTCTGAGTTAGATGGACCTGGGTTTGTTTTTGGTCTGACACTAGTGAATCATGTGATTGTGGGAAAGTTACCTGACATTCACTTTCCTGTCTGCCAAATGGGACACAAATAATTATCCCGAATCTTGACATGAACACTGTGTATTTCTAAAATGCATAGCATATTATGTGTGCTAAGTAAATATGATTGAATAATGATAAGCAAATGAAAGCTAAATACATAAAATAAAAATAATAACCAGAAGGTGCCAGCTTATAAGCTTGAGAGCAGGGACACTGAATCAGTCTGGTACCCCAGCACCCTACAAATTGCTTGGCATATGGTAAGCAACCCTTAACTGTTTGTTGCATTAAACTGAGCTGATGATATGCTGAGTGCCTTGTGTATAAATTATTTTTAGATACTCTTGGGTCTATAGAAGTAAATGGGATGCCAGCTAGAGTCCAACAGACAAGCGTTTAAGGAATTTAATGCTCCTGAAGTCTAGCTTCTTTTCCTGCAAGACAGGGAAAATAGCTTCTACTGGGATTGGAGATACAGTAGTTGTTCAGCTCCCTGCAAACTGTCCTTTTTTCCCTTACCGATCTGACAGAAACCCAAATTGTATTTAGGAATCCCATGCCTCTCCTTTAAGTTAATGACCTTCACTACTCAGCCTTGGTGTTCTGGTCATCTAATTCCCTTTGCCTGGAACTGGTTTGGGGGTAGCCATGAAGTTCTGTTCTGACCAAGAAGACACAGGGGGACATCACTAAGGCTGCCAAGAAGATTTTTTTTTTGCCTTACAAAGAGGAAAGAAGAAGATACATGGGAGAAACATGCACACAAAACGCTCTTCCCTATTATCCAGGCTGCCTGGGATGACTAGAAATGAGCCACCCTCTTGGCAAATGTGGAGAATCTCACCAACCCTCTGAGGATATAGAGCTGAAGGCTGGAAAGGAACTGGAGCCTTGCTAATATCGCTGAGCCTCCGAATTAACCAGCTCGTTCTTTCGGCTATGTGATGAATCTTTTAATTTATGCCAGTTAAGTCAGATAGTCATTCTCTTTCTTACAGGGGAAGGCATAGGTTGTGCATGTCGGTTCATCTCACTATGTGTTCTGGAAAACAAGAGCGTCATCCTCCATGAATACTGTAGGAAGTTTCCTGCTCGTGACAATTCAGATGAATTTTCCCGAGGTTCACATGTAAAATGTGGGTCTCTAGGCTAGTAGTATGGGGAGGTGCTATGGGCCTTTAAGAGGTGGGGCCTTCGGTCTTGAGAGTGTGTCCTACCCTCTTTCCTGTCTCAAGAGCTGAGGACCTGCTCCAACACTTCCGCTGTGATGTGCCCCACTCACTGCAGGCCTCAAACAGGGGGCCTAAACCAGATCTTGGGCGTAAACCTCCAGGAACGTGGGCCATGATAGACCTCTCTTCACTTCATGAGTAGCCTGTCTCAGGTATTTTGTCACTGCAATGAACAGCTGACTAATACACCGTCTTGTGTGGGAAATGTAGCCAGTCCTTTCAAATGTTGGCATTGTCTACTCCTGTGTTATCCACAGAGTAACTCTGACGAGCATTGGAGGGAGCTTTTCCAGGGAATGAGAGGCAGCATGGGGATCTAGAAATAGTGTAAGATATGGAGACAGAGGAGGCTTGAGTTTAACCCTGGAAATTCCATTCCAGCCTCTCGGCTGTCACCAAATCACATACTCTCTGAGATTCAGTTTTCCTACCTGCAAAATGGGGCTAAGCATAACCCTTGCCTCAGGGTAAGGATCAAATGAGAAAATATCAAAGTGCTTTATGATATGTAGTCCTAGGCATAGGTAATGACTCCAAAGAAAAACCCATGGAACAGAATGAGGGGCAGGAAAGTAAGGCTTTTCTATATCTTGATCAAGAGATGTGTGGACATTTGTTGGAAAGTAGTTTGGGGAAAGTAGTGGTCTTCTCTAGGAAGAATTTCATTCCTTTTCTCTTATAAGCTTTGCCAAAAAACATGACTCTAAGGGATTCTACAGAGCAGTGCAGCTGAGAGCAGAGGGGAAAGGGCACAGAGTCCCTTGGACGGTGACCTGCTGCCACTGACTATTAATAGACTATCAACCTTGGAGTGGAGCCCAAGTCCCCTGAAGCAGGGGAGTCAGAATCTGCGTGACATGGTCTGCAGGACACTTGTGATCTCTGGATTTCTCTCAGTGAAAGAATTTTTTCCCTTGCTGGTCTAGCCTGACTGAGTTGCCTCGTGCAGAGACACTGACCTTGTAGGGTTCTTATGCTGTGACATTAGTTGATGTCTTTCTGGGTCCTCAGGCCATTCCTGCTGCCTGGACACACATTATCTCATTGCACCTTTGCAACACCAAGCAAAACTATTGTACGGAAACAGAACCCAGCCGAGAGAGGTGTCATGACCTCTCGGAGGTAACACAGAGAATGTGTTTGCTTGAGGGGCCTGCTCTGTCTGTGTGCAAGGCCAGCACTGTAACCTCTGCATTCCACTCTGAGATCTGGGGCCCTTCTGGACCGTCATCAAGGCCACTCAAGCTCCTTGATCATGCCAGAAAGAACACTAAAGAGACTGGGGTGAAGTGAGGAGGACAGCAGTGACACATGGCCTGGCACCTGCCTCTAGGGGGTAGGAGGAATGAATGTGCCCATTGGCACAGGGCCCTTCCCCTCTTTTGCGCGGCCACACCTGATTGTATCACTTCCAAGCTAAGAGACCTTTTGAGGTCCTCTGTGATTTCCTGAATACAAGACAAAGACAAGTCCTTTCACCTAGGAGAGCTGAGGTCCTTCAGAGCCAACTCTCATCCTTGCAAAATTTACCTCTACTTTGTTCCTTCTGTTCCCAAACAAATCTGTGTGCAGACCCCAGGACAGATATTCTGGGGGCAATAATTGTGTCTAATGACTTTCAGACTCCCAGAGTCCAGCCCAGCATCTGGGGAAGCTGTGATGACCAGGACTGCAGGGACAACCATCACCCTTGTCAACAGGCCTCAGACAAGTGACAGGGAAGGGTGGGGTCAGAAATAGGAGAGAGGCCTGGCTGCCGAAAGGGGCTGAGCTCTGGTGATCCTGGGGCATGGGTCTAGGCTGCTCCTGGAAGGAGTCCTTCTCCAGCGGGATTAACACAAACATGAGACCAGGAATGTCGGTTCTCGTGGGCCTGCCTGCCAGTGCAGCCCATCGTGGGGTAGCACTGGCTTGCTGGTCAGAAGTCGGGGTGAGAGCTGATTTGGCAGGAAGCACTTCCAGAGAGGAGCAAGTCTACTTAAGGTGTCCTCTTTGCAGACAAAGAACAGGCAGCAGGAGTTTGCTGCTTGGCTTGTTCTAAGGGCTAAAATCATTAATCTCATTGTTACGGTCTGTGTAGGTCAGTTCACCTTGTCACCAATACCTGCAGAGTTCTTATAGGGCTAAGAGAAGGATTTTCTGGGCAGGACGGATCCCACACTTTGCAGCGAGAATCTTATGAAACTTATACTGCATGCAAACACCCCTTGTGGGGGAAAGAAGGACTGAGGTTACAAAGGGAATCATCACCTCCCTGGCTCAGGCAGGAGTCCTCTCCTTCCAGCTCCTGTCACTGCCAGGTTCTCACTGCTCAGGTGCCGCTGGGCTGCCCCTTCCGTGGATCTGCAGGAAATTCTCAGCCCCTTCATTGGCTTAGTTTCCCCTGCACACAGTCTCAGTGAGTTAGTTACCATGGAGGCTGCTTCTGTCTGGCCCAGTTCCCAAAGAACTTCTCTCCCCATGACCTTAGAATCAGAGTTTTGGGGTCTGGACATCAATTAGCATGAGCTCCCTCCAGCTCTGATGGGAGAGTGATTTCCACACTGTGGCTTCTCACTGTGTGACTGCAGCCTCTGGGAAGGCAGTGTGGGATGTTACAGTCTGCTCACCCAGTCTTTAGCATGCATGCTTCTCCACCCTCTGTGTGTTCCTGTGGTGTCCTTGTCCAGCTCTGTAAAGTGGGAAAATCATCATCCCTGTTCTGTAGCCTTGGAGTAAACTCAGGAGGAGGCTGCCCCAGGGCCAGAGCTGGCTCTGTATCGAGACTCTTTCCTTGGTACTCCGTTCATGTCCTGGCCTCTTCAAGAGCACAGCATGTGCCCAAAGGTTCCCTCTGTGTCTGTCCCAACCACCAGTGGGACACTGGATGTCCTGGAAGCCATTGGATGCCCTTTTGAAGAAACACGTATTCACCAAACATGGTAAACCAGCTACTGTGGGGGTCTGGGGCTTTGCTGGATGTGTTTCGGAGCATGGAGAATCCTATCCTCCCCTGAGTGTGCGTCACCTCTGGACAGTCACATTAGGGCACTCTGTCGTCTCCTGGGACTCATCTTACAGCCTTTCTAGGGTTCTTGATCTCTTCACTGGTCCTCCATTGGGGGCTGCTTTCAGAAACAAGCCATCTCCAGAGGCGCACCAGGCTCAGTTGATGTTTTCCTTTGACATTCACCTCTTCTCCCTACATTCGTGCCATGGTCCCCACGGCCTGGATCTCTAAGTGCGGGAAGCAAGGAACTCATATTTACTGGGAACTTATTGCACAAAGCACTGTGTTGCAGCGTCTCCTTGACTTTGATCTGCACACAAGCCTGTGGGAATTTATTCTCGTTTTCACAACTCAGAACAGGAAGGCATAGAAGGACCTTAGAAGGTGCCTTTCCTGGTGGCACGTGGTTAATAAGTGACAGAGCCAGCATTTGAACCTTGGCTCCTCAACCACTCCTTTTCAGTGTCCCTCACTGTCTCCCGAGGAAGTTGGTTCCAACTGTGGTGGCCACTCAGAGTCAAGCTTATGCTTGAACTCTGCTGTCCATAGAGTGCTCTACTGAGCCCTCCAGACTTTTCTGTCCTTGGAGCCCTGGGTCCTTGCCCTGGCAGAGCAAGGGCTGTCCACTGCTGTTGCCAGGTCTGTGTCCTCTCTTCCCCCTACCCCTAACTTTGAAAATAGTCTTTTGCTATATTCTCATTAATAATCTCATGGCTGAGTTTTCTCCCTCTGAGTGGCCAATCCATTTCTGCAGGGACTGAACTAAGACAAAGACTAAGTGACTTGCCAGAGGTCTTTCAGGATCTTGGAGCTGATTCTTGAGCTGCGATCTCAGGGCCCTTTTTTTGATGATGTACATCCTGGTGCTCCTGGGGCCTGCCTTGCTCTCCAGCCTGAGTACTTTGCTCTGAATCTTTTATCGTTCTGCCCAAGCCCTCTCCCAAGCAGAGCATCCTATAACCTGTATCTTGGAGCATCTCTGGGGCTCACCATTCCCTACCTGGATCACTATTTTAGGACTAACTACTCTTGACTCTTCTCAGGACATTTCTAAATATCCTGACACTCCCAGGTTGAGTGAGACCCCTCACTTCAGTTTTTGCTCTTGGCTTTCCCAATGTTTCCAGGGCTACTGGTGCTGACCCTGTTCGCGTCAGTCTTCCAGCCTAGGGGCCAGAGCTGCGGCCTTTTTTGGCCTGGTACTCAGCCCTGACCTTCAGGGACTTCTCTGCAGCTTCAAATCTACCAAGCTCCTTGTCGCTAGATGGCAGATGGCCAGAATTCCTCGTCTCGTGATGTTGGGTATTAGACTCCATGTCCTCTGCCTCTGGGATTATTTCTTCCCCGACCCACTTCATCAAAACCTTGTCTAAGCTTTGGAAGTCCTATGGCACTGTCCCTTTCCGCCTCTCTTCTGCTGGCACTGTCAGTGGCAGAATTGTGGGACCTCTGTTCTTCCAGGAGGATCCCAACTGATGGCTATATTCTGGCAGATAAATGCTGACATCCCCACTGCTAATCCCCGGAGGAGGGAGCTGAGGACTGGCATGGAGCCGAGCGTCCAGGAGCAAGCAGGCTAGATGAAGGCCAGCAAACATTCCTTTAGGAAATGAGAGTGCCAGGGAAGGAAAGTGAAGAACAGCTCAGGCACGTTGGGGGATGGCTCGAGGGCACTGCTCAGAGCCATCACCTGCTGGGCTTCAGCCACAAGGCTTAAGGAGCACCAGCTCAGCAGGGCACTATGCATGCAGGACAGAAGGAGGCAGAGACATAGGTAGAAGCCTCTTCACCAGAGGTGCACAGAACCGGGGGCAGGTGTGGATGCCCAGGTGGTGTGAGTGGGCACTGCTGGGTCCACCCTCCTGGTCCCCAGTTCATTCTGCAGCACAGTAAGCTCCTCCTTCCTGTCCTGGCTGCTGTGTAACAGAGAGGTTTTTTTTGGGGGGGGAGTTAATTTACCTTTCATGTTATTTTAATTGTACATATTTATGGGGTATGGTGTGATAATTTGATGTGTATATAGAATGTACGACTCAAATCAAAGTAATTGACCTTTCTGGCTCCTTATCGTCATGCGGTGCTTGGAGCCTTGAAGTTCCTCTTTCCTGGTTACTCATGAGACCTGGAATATCCTACTGTGAACCACACCCCAATGCTTTGCACTCTTCTCAGTCTCTGTGGTTGTAAAGCATCCTGGAGATTCCTACTGCCTCTCCATGAGCCACGTCTGGGCTCACAGCAACTCTGAGTCTTATACACGCAGAACCCTGGGGAGCGGCAGTGCATTGGTTTAGATCTCAACCCTCCCTCCAGGCTGCCTGGGTTAGCATGGCAACCCCCAGGGCTGCCCTGAGGAGTGAAGAGGAACTTGACCTGCAAAGGAGCAGCTACACAGGGGCCACACTGAGCCAAGGAAGGCCCTGCCCAGAGGTGCCCTGTCTAGTCTCAGTCATAAACAAAGGTCCCTACTTCCCCAAAAGAACAGGAGACAGTGTGGCACCGTGCAAGGATACAGGCTTGGGGGTCAGAGGTCACCCAGACCTGGTGAGGGGCACTTACTCCCTGCTGCCAGGCTCAGTGGTCACAAGCAGCTCATTCGCAACTCTGGGAGACCATTTGACCATCTGTACGAGGTCAAAACAGTTACACCTATGTCACAGGTGACAGTCAGCACACACACTTGCAAACAATGAAGATATTTAAATAGACTATTGACTTTTGTATCATCCGACAGAAACGCAGGGCAAGGGGTCAAAGGGCCCTGGTGCAGCCTTATCACCAGTCAGCTCTGTGCGCACCCGTCGGCGTCAGCATGGGGGCTGGGCCGGGCCGCTGAGTGTCCAGCTGTCCAGCTTGGCCACTTGCATGTCCAGCTCTGGCACTGTCTTTCTCTTCCCTTTGCTTTTTAAGGGTCTCAGGTTGGGTCCCTACGAATCAGGGGGCTTACTGAGAAGGGAGCCCCCGGAACACCTGTGAGACACTGCAGCGACCTGCTGGGAACTCAGAGCACGGGAGCAACCCCTGCGAGGGAGCAGGGGACAGGTGGAAAGAGGAGACTGGCCATTTATTGGGTCCCCAGGGGAAGGTGTATAGACTTGGAATTTAGGTACAGCTTCCTCCAGCAGAGCCCAGGGCAGAGTGGGAGGCTGCTATGGGGAGGCAAAGAGAAGGAGGAAGAAAGTCTTGATCCTGAGGGGACCTGGGAGGGACCATGGCATCTACCCCAAAAGCCCTTCCTGCCTCCAGACATTTCTAGAGCCCAGATTCAGTCTGCTGATTGCTCAGTTTTGAGCCTGGCCTGGCCTGGCCTGGCCTTTCCCAGTGCAGGAGAAATTTGTTGTCTGTGAATACTTGGCTCCTGCCTCAGGCTGCCAGAAATTCTGAAGGCAAAAGCTGAGGAATGTGAAGCATTTATGACTTAGCAGGATTCTTCCCAAACTGCAGGCTTCTCCAAAGAGCCATCTGGATTTCACTGTGGTTGCTCCTCTGCTCTTAGGACCTAGCCAAGGACTCCCAGGTCCCATTCTCCAGGGCTGCTTTCTGGCTGCGGTGGTCAGATACAGTGGCTGGTGACACACTGGTGTCTGGAGTCTCTGCCTGCCTGCAGGGGAAGGGGCAGGAAGTTGGGCGAGATGGCTCTACTTTCTTTTGTAAGGTTGACTTGGCCACACCACTCTACCTGCCTGGGCTTGCTAGCTCCTGTCCAACATGTGCTTGGTACTACCCACCACACTGAAGGAAGGGGCTTTTCCAGAGGCAGACCACAACTCTCCCTGGGCAGACCCACCTGTCTTCTCAGAGATGTGCCCTTCTGGCTCACTGTGTTGTTTGGATGGTGGCTCTGGTTTTCTTGTAGATTCTGTCTCTTGTTCTAGAACTCACTGCTCCAGACATGGGCATCAGGAACTTATTTGAAGCCTCATATTGGCATCCTAACCTTTATAATTTTACCATGTCACAATGGCAAATATCTTTCCTTGTAATATTCCTGCCTCCTTCTAACTCAGTGCAGACATCACTAGTCAGTCTAAGAGCCAGAGCTGGGTCGATCAGCAGGGTCTGTCATCAGTATGTAAGAAGCAGAGTAGTGTGCTGCTGTTTGCCAACCCTGACATCTAATATGTGCAGGAATAAGAATGGCAGTCAAAACTCAAATCTCCTGTGGCCCTTGTGGGTTCACAGACTGTCCAAACCCACCAAATGTCCTCATCTGGGTCCTTTATTTCCTTGTGATGGGGGGATTAAAGCCAGGGTTTTGATAGGCTAAGCAAGTACTCTGCCATGGAGTACACCCCTAACCTCATCTTAAAATTTTATCTTGATGTGGGCTTTTGTTAAGTTGCCCAGAGCTGACCTGGAATTTGCAATCCTTCTGTGTTGGCCTTCTGAGTAGCCGGGATCACAGGTATGTGCCACCATGCCTAGCTTTCATTAATCCCTTTGACAGTCTCTGGATTATGGGATTGTCCTCTGGGCCTGGGGTGGTCCCTATTGTAGTTGGAGCTCAGCTCTGATGAGAGTCAGGTGTGAAAAGAGAGGGTAGGGTGAAAAGGAGATGCCTTCTGATCAGGCCAGCAGAACCAAAGCCAGTGCTCAAGCTGTGACTCATATGACATCCCCCTCTCTCTGGCACATCCCACTCCAAACAAATGATGAGGCTCGAAGAAACTGTATTGCTTGGTATCACACAGCTAGCAAATTCCAGAGCTGAAGCCCAGGCCATTTGCCTGTAAATCACATTTTCAGGGTTCTGGTTGTGTCTATAAAACGTGCCTGTGCTGTCTTCCCCTGGCTTACCCTGAGCCCAACCTCCAGCAGTGTAACTTGATGCCAGATTTTCACATTGAAAAATCAAAGGGCAGAAAGCGGTTCTTGCATATGGCCTGTGTTTTTCTTCTTTCCCTTGCAATTCCACTTGGAAAGGTATTCTCAGAACTGTAGAAGGCTTGCGCTAATGTAGCATCTTTAACTTATCAAACAAATTGACGTGGAGGTCTGTGTGAGGAAACGAGTCATGACTGCAAAGGCAGAGACTTTTGCTGATGTCTGTTCACACCTGGGCACGGGCCATGTCAGTGAAACCACGTGTATTCACACAGGGCTCTGGGCTCGCCTGGACCCTAAGTCATGATTGCTGTCATGCTCAGTTTTCCTGTTCCCAACTGCTGGATCCCCTTGCATGCTCAGCTGCAGACTTAGGACCCAGTTCCCTGGTGGTGGCCATGCTGGGGATGATGCCTGCGCATGTTCACGGCAGGCAGTAGCCCAGAAGCTCTGAAAAAGTTCTGTTACTGAAGATGCAGAGTGTAGCTGGGGTACCTGGCCACTGTTGGCTGACAGTGCCCTCTCTCCTGCTCTTGTTCAGCTCAGGGGCCTAAGCTCCAGTCTCATCCTGTCTCAGTGGGCCGGGCAGGCACAGCAGACTGGTTCTGGCTTGTTCCCTTCTTTGTTCGCTGCTGGAGCAGCCCGGTCCCCTCCATGAATGGCTCTGTTGCCCTGTCCTTGAGCTTTGAACCATGTCCACCCTGAGCCATGTCCACCCTGAGCCATGTCCACCCTGGACCATGTCCACCCCGAACCATGTCCACCCTGAACCATGTCCACCCTGGATGCCTCTCACTTGTGAGATGGCAACATGGATGGGCTCTTTCTCTGGACCCAGCAGTGGCCGGCTGGGGCACTGCCCAGCTACTGTCCCCCCCTGAGGCCTCAGAGAGCAGACTCTTCCCTCTCTACCAGTTGTGGCCCAGAAGCCTTACGTGCAGCCTGCTTCCTCTCTGCCAGAGGAGGGCACCCCTGAGTCCCCAGGGCAGTGACATGCTACTCAATTATTGGGGAAGAAGTGAGGATCCCTCAGGCCTTCAGACCTTTGTCCCTTCTCAGAGTCCTCTAATTACCCAAGCGTTTGCCAAGAGAAGACCCAGAGCCTACGTTCCAGAGGACTCCTTTGGAGTTCTGGTAAATCTTCCTGTATTCCATTTCAAAGTCTACTGCAGCCCCAGTAAGGAAAACCCCTACCCCACTCCTGCCTGCTAATGAGCTATTGACACAGATAAATGCATACAATCAAGAGGAAACATGGGCTTATGGATATTAAAAAGAACGCTGACTCATAATTGAAGTCAAATTGCAGTGACATTGATCTTGATCCCTTTTCCTGCCTGTGTGGCCTGGGGGAGCCTGGGTCAAAGGAACATGGAGGTCGCAGGCCATCGTGGAGAGAAGGAAGACTTTAGGGTATGACAGAGCCTGGTTTGAGTCCCAGCTAATGAGCCTCTTTGAACTTCTCTTATCTCTTATGTAAAAGAGAAGAGCACTGTTGCCTGACAGATAGATGATCGCTGTGATCATCACTGAGCCATGCCTTTCTGCACAAAGGGGCTTGAGTTTATCTCAAGGGCCACAGTTTACACATGACACAGCCAAAGGAGATTAGCAGGCCCGAGTAGGGATTGAAGTTGCAGAGGGTGGAGACTGAGCTTGGGAGGAGATGCCGGCAATTCCACGTAAGATCTGAACTAGGGCTCAGGAGACAGCAGCAAGGCTTGAAAGCCCCCAGAGCACACGCACACAGGACTAAGCTTATGGGCCTGTTTGCTGTTGGGTTCTCCTGTGCATAGCACAGTGTGGCAACCCAGGGGATAGTTATGCAACAAATGAAAAATAAATCAATCAGTGGCAACCTTATCCACTCACAGCCTGGTTGTTTTAGGAATTCTCTTTGAATATAAGGCAGAGGAAATCGGCAGCTGCAGAAGAAGGGTCTTCTGCAAACCAGAGACCCAGCCTGGATGCAGTTGGGTGGCCGGGACCAGCTTACTGAGCAGACAAAAGGGTTCTATAGAAGCCATGAGGGTTCTGAGACAGTGGTTCATGTTCAGGTGTTTAGAACCTGAACTCCGGAGCCATTTGCCCAGTTTAGAACCCACCTCTGTCTCTTACAAGGTATATGATCTGGGTCATGTCACTAAATCTCTATGTGCCTTCATTTTTCTTGTGCAGAATAGGGAGGACACTATTACTGACCTTGTGTGATTGCTGAAAGGGCAAACTCAGATGATTTCTGGAATGTGTACACTGTAAATGCTCAGTAAGCACCAGCACTGGTGTTTGAGAGGGGGTGTGAAGTGACCTAGGTTGAGTTCCAGAAAGCACAGGGAGGGTGCACATGCAGTGTGGGATGAACCAATGAGAAATTAGTGCAGGGTCCCTGAGATATCTACGCACCAGCCGGGGAGGCCTACATGAAGGGAATACTTGAGGGTCTGAAGAGGAGGGGACCAGGTGACAAAGAAGCAGTCAGAATCAATGGGATGCACTGAGAGCAGAACATTTGGAACTTTCTTGTCAGCCTAGGAAGACAGAAGGGGGATATCCACAGAAGGGGCAGGGATGGGAGGACCAAGTTCAGTTTGGGTGTGCAAGGAGGCTTGGGGCAGCCTATTAGAAAATGTGAAGTTAGAAAGGTCCAACTTGTTTTGAGGGAGAGAAAGAAATAGTGGACTGGAAGAGATGCAAGGAAAGAACCTTGACATTTGGAGCTGGGGAGAGGATTCACACTCACCTAGGAACCAACGGCAGCAGCCAGAGGATAAGAGGAGAGGGCGCACGCTGACCACCCAGCAAGGTCACAGAGCCACAGAGCCAGGGAAATGGCACCATCTCCCCTCATCCCCTGCTGTGTTTGCTGCCTGTGGCTCTGTCCTACCTACAAGAATCCTTCTGTCCCTGCCAGCCCCGTGGACTTAGAACCGACCCTTCGGGAAACTAGAGCTTGGTTTTAGAGGTTTAGAGAAGAAAGGGAGGCAGTGGGATCTGTGTGAATCTATATACAGCCAAGAGAGAGCATCCTAAGGAAAGAGTGAGTCAGGACGTAAAACGGGCCAGTGGCAGAACTACAAATGTACTTGTGTTTGGAGTGAATGTCAGGAGGCTTCGGAGGAGGGAAGCCTGACTTTGTAACCTAGTACATCTTCTTAGAGCGGCAGGTGGAGGAAAGAGTGGAGAGGCAGTGAGAAGGGATGTTGAGGCAGACACGGGGAGAAAGTGAGAGGAAGGGCACAGGGAGAGAGAAGGAACAGGAGGAACCCATGAGCATGACAGGACTTTCTGAAGCCAGGGAGCTCGATGGCAACTGCGGGGTGACTGAGTAGCGGGCTGTTGCATGTCTGTTCTATAGTTCTCTGCAGCAATTCCTGCTGAGGAATGAGAAGCATTTACAAGTAGGGCTGACCAAAGAATCAGTCGAAAGAGGCAAAGAGGCTCTGAGTGTGGAGACAAAGGAAAAACACTGAGAATCAAGCCTGGCCCGGACTTTGGATCCTTCAGGGCTGTTTGGAATCTGTTGCAGAAAGAGTGATTTCCCAGGAGTAAGACTGTGGGAAAATGATCCTGAATCTGCCTTAGGCTTTCAGGTAAGTTGTTTGGGTTTTGTAGTAGAAAATGCATATGAAACACAAGGTTGCTGATCCGCCTGTGGAGGGAGGTCTCCCTACATGCAAACTACACTGAAGCTGGGGCTGAGCATTTTCTCAGAGACTCTAACTGGGACCTTCAGTGGTTTTGCGTGCTGTCTCACCATGCCATTGAAGTGCAGCGGTACTCATTCGGATGGAGGAATCAGTTGGAAAAGGACTCTGCATTTTCTGATCCTATTTGTATACAGAACAAGGCAGCACACGGGAAAGGTGTCCCACCTATGCTCCCTAACCTGATTGTGTGACCTGGCTGTGGGTGCCCTGGTTATGTGGACTGAAATCTTTCCTATCCCCTGGTGGTTGGAGCCCAACTTCATCAGTGCTAGGCAGCCCCATGCTGCTTGTCTTGGTTACTTTTTTTTTTTTATTGTTGAGTCAAAATACCTGACGCCCAAAATTACAGAAAGGAAGGTTTATTTAGCCTAGTTTCTGGAGGTTTTAATCTATATTTGGCTGGCTCCAAGGCAGAGTGGCACAGGGCAGAGGGCAACAGTTTATGGCTGCAGAAGACAGCAAAGGCAGCAAGAGCACAAGGGAGGAGCGGAGGCAAGCAGCCTCTTTCCCTCCCTCATATCGTATACAAGCACGCGCCCCAAGGCAAGTGTAGCACTCACACCTATAAACCCAGCATAGGGCCATGAATCAATTCTAAACTGTAGAAGCCCACCCCATGGCTGCATGAGGCTTTGGGGTACATCCAGACATAAATCATAGCACTGCTGCAAGTGAGAACACTTCGTGTGGGAATTGGAATCTTCATGAAAAGGAAAGAAAAGAAAACTCCCATTGTACTGCCAAAGCTCCCTGAAAGCGTGCAGGTCAGAAAGCCCCACAGTCTTCAAATGAAAAACATGGATGGTTGAATTCTGTAAACCGACGCTGTCCGAGCAGGCCTTTTGATGAGAGCCATTGGTGGTGAGCTTGGCTTCTCACAGGCAATAACAGCTTGGTCATGGGTCTGGATACCACATGATTCCAACACGAGAGAGCGGCGCACCGTGGGAATTAGCAGGGAGAAGTGATGATGCACGCGGTAGAGGTTCAGGTGAGGCAGGGAGTACCCTGGCTCATGCAGCGTGCTGCTCTGACCAGAGAGCTCAGGGCAGAGAGGAGGCGGAGAGAGAAAAGAGCGCCCACTGCCTCCTGTGACCCTACTGCTTCTCATTACCTCACTGTTCATTATTTTACTCCAGAGATCTCCAGTCTAGGGAGAGTTTATATTCTCCACTGTTGGAACAAATAAGGGAAGATGTGTGATGGCTCTTGCAGCCCAAGCAAGGAGAGGCCTCCAGGAGTCACTTTCAGGAACACCGATAAATATTTGCCAAGGCAGGCACTGTGTTTCTACAGGAAGGCAGCAAGGCCATCTCCAAGGTTTCCAGGAAGCCACAGCAGAGCTACAGAACTGTGCAGCCCACACCCTGACTCGCATACCGAGTGGATGTGCAACGGATTAAATATTTATCTATTGTCCTGTCTACCTCAATAAAACATCACACTGTGTAAAGCAGTTGCCTTAATGACATTTGTGTCTTGGAATGCCGCCCTGGGCTAACCAGTCACATCTGAAGATGTGAAAACATGAAAATCAATACAAAGAAATGAAAAGTCTGTCTCACTGATGCAACACTATTTCTTTTAATCACTGTGCTTCTCGGAATTTCCCGGGTGCCTTCCTTTCAAACGCCAGCATTGCAGCTCGTGTTCACCCACAGGTTGAAGGTTCGGGGAAGTTGAGGCTAGAGGTAGCTTGCTCAGGCCACGGGGCCACCTAGGAGAAGCATCCCTCTTGGGCAACCACCCACTGTTTTCCGACAAGGGCCTCTTGGGTAGGGATTCCCAAGATATTTTTGGCATTTCAAAGCCCCCCGAGCAAAATAATAAACCTATCTATGAAAGATGTTTCACAAGATACTCACCTGTTGATGTGTTTTATATAAAACAGTGTCTTGCTAAGTTGTCCAGGCTGGCCTTGAACTTGCAGTCCTCCTGTCTCAGCCTCCAGATTAGCTAGGATTACAGTCTTATACTACTGTGTCAGGCAGTTATGCTATTTTATAGAAGGGACTTGACCATCTGCAGATTCTGGTAGGCACGGGAGATCCTGGAGCTGGATACCAATAGACAGCTGGACTTTACACTACACACAGGCTGATGATAGCATCCCATGTGTCTGCTGTGGGACCCACACAGGGATGAGGCTGGCGTCCTCCGCTGTGAGAAGCTTGGAAGCACAGATACCCTTGGTGGTCCTCCTTCAGGCTCGTTCAGTCTCAGAGGATAACACGCAGAGAGCTTGGTGTTGGCCTGGGAGTCCCCGCCCCCTCTGCAGCCTTGGGGGTGTGCAGGGAGGGCTGCCTAGCAGTTACCGTGGTGACCGGCCTGGGGGTACGGTGGGCGGAGGCTCCACCTCCTTCCCTGTTCTCCAGCCCTGACCAGGGTACGGAGAGGAGTTTTGTCCCAGACCTCCGTGTCACTCGTGTAGCTTCCCACACAGTAGGACGATTTTAAATGTTTCTCATTTTTCTTATGATCCCTGCAATCTGACCCCTCTTCTTCTAATGCCTCATACTTCAGCCATCCTGGCTTCCTGCTGCATCCTCCAGGGAACCAAGTCTTCCGCCTGGGGAGACTCAGTCTTGCTGTGCCCTTGCATGGCAGGCGCTCCACTTGACTCTGGTGTCACTTGCAAATGTCACATTGCCAGAAACCTCTCCTAACTTCAAAATCTAAATTAGACCTCTTTAAGTTTTCAGTACAATTGTTCCTTTGTATCTGTGGGAGGCTGGCTCTGGACCACCCTCAGTTACCTAAATCTGCATCTACCCAAGTTCCTGATATAAAATGGAGTAGCACTTGCATATAACCTGTGCAATCCTCCTTCCCTATACTTCATCTCTAGGTGACTTCTAATTCCTAATACAGTGTAATGCTATGTGACTAGTATACTAGTATACTGTATTGGTTAGGGAATAATGATAGGAAAAATCGGGGATATGTTCAGACACGTTGATCCGTGGTGGATTGGATCTGTGGATGCAGAATTCATGCATGGAGGGCAGACTGTACACAATTTGCCAGTGATGGCAAACCTTTCAGAGCTTTTAATGATATAAACAGCCCACTGTGGCACACATGCCACAGGTTTGTCACCACTGCACTAGCCTGTGTGTGTCCCCTTCGCTAGGCTGTGTTGCCACCCAGCACATTCTTGCTGAATCTGTGGCTACCTGGCTGAATGAGTAGGTGAGTGCCAGAGTACTCATCCTAGCTACCTCTCAAGGGACAAGTGGGTCCCATGGTCAAATAAGGTAGGAACTCTGCCTCTTTTCCTTTAGAAATACTGATATTCCTTAGTGTAGGAAACTCTGAGATGGGCTGCAGTTAGAAAACAAAACTCAAACCCAAACCTAGCTCCTGTGTTCCCAAACTTGAGCGTTACAGTTTCCACCTCACGTAGATTAATATCCTGCCGAATGGACTTAGGGACACTTCACTGGTAGCTTCCTCCCTGGAAAGCCTGAAGTTCTCAGGGTGTCCAGGCTTGGTATGGGGGTGATGGATACTGCTTTGAGCACCATCAAGCACACTGCTGCTATGAGCACACACACACACATTCACACATGCTGCTGCCGCTTCAGGAAAGATAGGGCTGTAAACAAATTTTGAAGCTAGCCCAGGCTTATGTTTTCCAGAGGAAGAAAAAGAAAGCAGAGACTTAGTGTTTGTGGGTGTAACTTTTGCAGTTACAGCTGTGATCCAGTCACACTGACTTCCTTCTCTTTCTGTAAGCCTTAACTCTGCAAGTATCTGGGAAGCTGGTGCGTGGAGGTAGGATCCTTAGTTTATGAGAGTTAACCTATGACCCTGCATTGCCTCTCAGTGTAGTTCTCTTGTTCTCACTATCTGCAGCAACTCTCTTGAAATTCCCAGGAGATCTAAATGAACTTTATGGGGGAAGCGACATGCAGTATTGGAACTAGTGAAGATTTCAGGACATGTCCATCTGGCACAAACAGGATGTACTATGTAGCTAGGATTCCTGAAGTGGGGCTGTATTAAGGCAGTGGATCCTGAATTATTTTTGATCTGTCCCCACTTAGGCAGGGCAAAACTGGTTGACTTACCAACTCTATCTTATTTTCCAATGGAAAAATAAATTAGTGGCAATTTGGAGGGAGTGGATTATGTATACATTTGCTCTAGCCCTGGAGTAGAACGATTCACAATAGAACCACAATGTATACACGTCGTAGAGACTAGTTATTGGAAAATTATAGCCCTAGAATACTGTTGATGCAAATAAGCTTCAATATATTCTGTAGGGTTAACCAAGTAACCCACAACAAAATAAACAGATAATGATAAAGCTAGGCTAACAGTCATTCATAATTAAAAAGTCCTAATGGCAGCAGTTGAAAATTGCAACCAACTTAAGGTAACACCGCTGGCGTGCTCCTCCAGCAGACTTCGGAAATGTCAACTCTACCTACACATAAGAAATTAGAGCCTTTGACTAAAATAGACAAACTCCGTGAGGCTTCCCAGCACAATATTATAGGGCACTTCGGTAACCTTCATAATGTATTCTTCGTCAATTATGGGTTGGTAGACCTAGTAATATGTAAAACTGAAATCTTAATCAAATTGCACACAATTGGGCTGGGGTCAGGGGTGTAGCTAGTGTTAAGATGTGCGCTTAACAGGAACAAAGCCCTGGGCTCCATCAACACCATAAGACAAAAAATTACACATAATTGATCATAATGTTTTCAAAGAGAATTAAAAAGTTCAGCTCCAGGCATAGAAGGACGCCTGTGGTACCAGGCGCCCAGTGTCCCGGCCTGCAGCCCTGCAACTTATAGTAGTGGTGCTTCTGCCCTGGCGGGGCTGGCCTTCCTAGCTCCCGAAGACTAGAGGTGTGCATTTGGGTTTACAGAGTGCTCACATTTTCATTTAAAAATGTATAAAATTTTTAAAAATAACCAATGTAAAGCAATCATGGCCATGGTTGTGAAAGGGTGGGCAAGAGCTCTACCACTGAACGCCCCCTCCAACCTGAGACTTGATTCCTATTCCAGTTTCTTCTCCCTGGAGGGAAAGATAAAGTTTTCGGCTGCGTCTTTCTCCTTTCACAACCATGGCCATGTCTTCAGCGGGAGTCTACGGGGGTATCTGGGGTTATGAAGCCAGAGCTTGGTTTTGGAATGACCTATTCTGAAGCACAATTTTCCGATAAATTAGAAAACTGTTATTTAAAAACTTTCCAAGTGTTCCAGCATGTTTTCATTCTGCAAATACATTTTTCTAAAAAAAGGAGTGCTCTTAATAAGGGGACCCGTACATTTGTACCTTAAATGTGAGAGGAAAATGACAAAAAAAGGAGACGAGATTTCTACAGCAAAGAGTGTTTGAATGCATGCATTTCTCTCATTTCATCCCACTTTGTATGACTCAAGGAGACCAAGCAATTATGTTTTATCTCGATTTGCTACGACATTTAAAAGAGAACAACAAGAAACATTATACTAGTATTTAGTATTTCCCAAAGATAAACATTGACATCTCACTAATTATTAGAAAAGAATTACATTCTTGTACATAAGTTGACACAAGATGGTACATTGCCTTTGTATCATAAATGTTCATTATGCTGAGTAACAGTTCTTTCTCAGAGCAAAAATATCGAAAGAAATATGCAGAGTATTGAAATCTCTGGGTTCTGCGTTACTGCGGATAGCCAATCGAGTAAGAACTGATGAGAAAGCTAAAGGAATGTTTTGGATAACTGGAGGCCTGACTTAGGGTCCTGCAGCCATCCCTCAAACCAGAGACGGGCTCAGTGACAAGGCAGTCGCACAGTTCTTGAGGAGGCTGCACAGGCTTTACTTAACGGGTGTATTTATAAAAATTCTGTAATGAAGATATACTATCAGCACCAATGATTATTTATCCCAAGGCCTTGGTCAATTTTCGGGCACAAGTGTTGAGTACCATAAGCCATACTTCTCTCATCAATGAAGCGATTCCCTATGTCAAGCGTGCAAATATTTCCCACCACTTGTTGTTCCCCTGGGTCCTACCTCTCTACCCCTCTTCAGCCCTGTTCCTTTTCCTACTGGACCAAGCAGCAGCCTGGCATTAGGAGAGCTCTGTAATTCAAAGTCCAGTTCACACACAGGAGATACAAGTAACCACAAGCCCTTTAGTCACCCACGCAGAGGAACTGCTTGGCTTTGGTCTAAATGACTTACATTTTTTCCTTGTCTGAATTAGCTGGTAATTGCATGTGGGCAGACTTAGCCAGAATCGTCTAAATGATCAATTAGAAGGCAGAGAGGAGTTCCTTTCTTTAAAGTTCAAGGGTCTCTGCTGAAGAGCCCTACTTCCCAAGCGATGCTCATATGAGCCTGTGCCCAGCTCTCTGTGGTGCCTGAGTATATTGTACATTTGCCTAACGATAATGAATTGAGTACTTATTTTACAGGAAAATATAGGGCATTTCCATTACATGCAATCAAGCAAAAAGGCTGCAAAATGTGCCACTCCATTAATTCTAAACAGAATTCTTCCCCAATGTCACTGTGAAACCAGAGTATGGGGTTATTATAAATCTGAAGGAATTAAGAGTAATTTTCATTTGTACAAAGGATTTGAGGGACATAACTTCTGCCACACACCCACTATTAACTGGGTTAAATTCAATTTACCAATTTCAGAGTGAATCAGCCCTGACCTGGCCTGCCCTCATGGTGAGATCAGTGGCTCTGGTCTCCTTTGAAGATGCTGGGTGTGCACAGGCGCAGAGCATGTGCTGTAACTGACCGGTCACTAATGAATACGTTGTTTGAAGAGGACAAACAAAAGTCAACTCCCGGCAAGTCACTCGACCTGAGAGGCTCAGTTTCCTCATCTGTTGGAGGGGATTATAACATCAACTTCCACAGAGTCATGAGCATTAACAAATTTGAACGCAGCAGGGCTCTGCACTGAGCAACCAGTTGTAAGTGTGGTGCCTCACATGGTTTATGCCCATTAATGGTAACTATGGTCTTTATTTTCACCTTCTAGGGACTCACTTGTGCGTGAGCTTATTTCCAAACCACATGGAGGGAAATCTGGGCCTGGGCACCTGGATAGGGACAGCTTTCTTGGGTCACTGCTGGGTCAGTTCATGGGGCCTGGGAGGTAGGGTCAGCCCAGAGATTATTGGTCACTTTCTTCCTGATTTCAGCTCCAATTCCCACTATCTCTGGGGTGCGAACACTGGGCTTGTGGGAGAGCACAGAGCAGAGGACAGTAACAAGCAGGGAAAGGTGACTTGGGGGCTGGTCCAGTCTGCCTGCAGTGAGAGCTGGCCGGCAGCGGCAGCCCGGGCCCTCATTCCACATTCCGGTACTTGGTGAAGAGGTTGTACAGCACACGCAGCGTGGACTTCAGGTCACAGTTGACGATGTCTGCGGAGAAACAGAAACACCGAGTGCCTCAGTGGGGCCACATGCTCCAAGATTGGCAGTGAGTCTCCCTGTCCACCTGCCATTCAACCCCATGTGCCAGCATGGTCCTGCGCCGGCTCTGACACTGGGGGCAGGTGGGTGTGGAAGGACTGGCAGAGTCAGAGGATGGAGCAAGTAAGGGTGCGAAGCCTGGGGCACCGGGGAGTCACCGCAGACTGCAATGAAGCAGATACCCGGGCATGCAGGTGTCTGGAACCAGCATGTCCATGTGGTGGGGACACTGTCTTGACTTTGCTCCGAGTCTCGCCTGTCCTGAAGGCTCCTGTGTCTCTGCCTCTGCCCTTCACAAGGTGTGTGTAAAGAAAAGGGGGACACCTGGGCTTCAGGGGAACAGGGTGGGCAGCTGGCGCCCCTCATGTGGGGGAGCCAGAGGTCACAGGAACCCTCCCTGCATAGGAAGGGGCCTGGCATGGGACTCAGCAACTGGGCTTCACATTAAGGACGGTGTGAGGCAGGTGGGTTAGCGGTGCTACAGGGAAGCTGGAGCTGGAGAGTGAGTTCCCCCAGGGTTTCCCAAGTTGTAGGCAACTCCCCCCCTCCCTCCCTC